>CAJRST010015557.1:3125277-3245089 GCA_907169785.1 Menidia menidia | reverse complement strand
GGGGGGGGGGGCAGCTAGCTGGTGAATAATCATTTACAAGAAAAAGCAAACAAACAGTGGCGGCTGTTGCTGGAGCAGAGCCTGAACGCAACATGGGTCTGGACTCCAACTTTCCAGCCAACAAAACCACAAAAGGCTGCCGTGTGGGGGGGCTCTGGACCAGGGCTCTGGACGTGGCCGGCCGGTAGGACTACACTGAGGATGACCACTAGTCAGAGTGGCTGCGTGGTGTCCAGCCTGCTGCCGGTGGCGTCACCCAACAAAGGGAATTATCCCGGGGCCCGTGGGCTGCCGTGAAGGGGTCATGCGCACCGAGCGGCACACACACACACACAAACACACACAGACACACACAACCCCGAATGTTACAGGTTGTTCGACACCCCGGAGACGAAAGAATAAGCCCGCCCCAGCAGGATGGAGCTCGGCGGGGCCGGGGCGGCCATTACCGGGAGCCCGGAGCCCCCTCCCGCCCCGCGGGGTGGAGACTCGGCCCGCAGCTGTCCGTCCGGCTGGACGCGGGGGCAGAAAGCTCCCCTCAGGCCCCGACGACTACATCCCGGGGCTGAAAACACAACAAATAACAAAAACAAAACGCGCAGGGTAACAATAGGATGGCGCTGGAGTGACACTCCCCGGAGAGATGCGGCTCTTTTCCCAGCCCACCCAAACGCTGCACACCCTTTTCCCCGACAGAGGGACCGTTCAATGGCCGCATATGGGGGCACACAGGCCCCCATTCAAACACCCCACCGCGGAAAAAAAAAAACCCTCACCGAGCAGGGGAATAACGCAGGTTTGTGTAGAAGACCGGGGGGGGCAGTTTTAAAGAAGCCGGACTTCTCCAATTCCCGGCCCCAGGTCAGAGTCTGGCCGGGCCAGGAAAAGCCCGGATTCCTGCTATTTCTCCCATTTCTGTTCTGGGAATAGCGTTCTGTAAGAGGGAGGGGAAGGTGGACAGAACCTGAAAACATGTCGGAATAGGACTGAAAACCCCACTCACAGTGAACCGGGCTCACAAAGAGGCTCTTCTCTTCTGCCTTTCCCCGTAAAAACAGAAATATCCCGCCGCGTCTGGAGGGGAGGAGGGAGAATCCCGGTGCCGTGGTTAGAAGTGTCTGCTTTAAACCGGAATCTAGTCCAAAGTGCCCGTTGTTCTCATGTTTTCATCCACTTCCACGCCTGCAGTCCACAGATCTACTCCCATTCCCATTCTTCTCTCCCGCAGCTGCCGAGGAGACACGCTGCGCGTCCCCGTCGTTTCCTGTCCAGCCCAGGAGCGCACGACCCCTTCAGGGCCGGTCGGAAATATCTTATATGAGGGCTGACGAGAGCTGACCTAGCTCCAGTTTGAGCCCTATTATCAAATCGCACCTTGCCTTATATTTGTTAATTTACGCCTCATTATTTGCTCCTCATGACACCACAATAACAGGGCAAAATCAGAAGCCAGACAATGATCATCAAATGGACTGTAAATCAAATCAAATAGATCTAGAAAGCATACATTAACTAACAATAGTAAAATAGCCAATAAGAACAAATCTGCAAGACATAAAAAATTAATACAAAATGTGATTCTAAATTTAAAAGTAAAAGACAAAATCGCTAAGCATACAGTGCAATTAAGAATTAAGGAAAACAAGATTTTTTATCTGTGTTTGAAAAACATGAGTAGATCCATTGGGAAAAAAATCGAATGGGAAACACCGTATGCAACATCCATCTTTCAGATGCTCTTCACATACAGTACACTCAGACTAACAAAGATCCTACTGACAGCTTGTTCCTGGCTTTAATATGTCAAGTGTGAGTAATGTAAAGCGGTCAGATTACTGCACACTGGACTTCCCGTTGATGCTCATTTAAAGCCGCCAACAACCCCCCAGGCAAGAGGTGCATGTTCCAGATTAGGAGATTATTGTACATACAGACACATGGCCTCACCAACCCATCAATCCCCCCTTCTCACACATTTTCTGATTTGGATTTGGATTTACGCACAGCCTCTTCTAAAAAGGCCATAATCACTACTTCACAATCCCACCAGTGTGTTCGAACAAAATGAACATTTTCTTCCCCATTTTGATCTCCACCACCTGCTCTATTACTGGTTATCGATGACGGTGATGTAGTGATGAAGTTTTCTTTCATTTGTACTTCATTTATGTTGTCATGTTGAAAACACAGAGCTTTGTTGCCATCTAATGGAGTTAAAAGAACAGTGCAGCTCCTTTCCTGTAAACCATATGACATTCAAAAAGTTGTTTTTAACTAAGACAGTCAGACATTTGACAATCCAGACGGAACACAAACAGTTTTTCACGGGTTGTGTTGTTAATGTGCTAAACACAGTGACTCATGCTTCTCAGACTGTCTTATTCATGTCTCATAAATGGATTTTCTCTCAGTGTAAACGCTTCCTACAGTGGCCACTTCAGCCGTCTGTCCTTGTTTCCCTCCAACCCACATTTATTTTAAGTGTTTTTTCAATACTGTGTGCAGATGGAACAAAAGTAATCTTCTGTTCTTTCGTGCAAAATACACAGTAGGTTTAATTGTTCACAATATCATCATCTCAACAGTGCTGATTCTGGCAATAACACGTGGGTGTTTCTGCTGTATTGTACTTATCTGTGCTAACCACAAAGTCTCACCTCCATCATAATGACACAATAGATTCAAAACATTGAAAGCTAATTATTTCTTTTTGAATGCAGCAGCTCCATGGCAAAAGAGTTCAATCACATGCACAGAGCTAGAAAGATCAAGGAAAAAAGAACTGTCTGACTGCACCCTTTTGGCAAAAATAAATCCTAAATGAGCTTATTGGGGCAACAGCAGATCACAAACTCAGGGAGAGAGCGGAAATCGTGGGTTTCTGTCACAGGATGTTTCCTCTCTAGAGGGTATATATGAGGTGAGTGCAGCACTGTGGGAGTGCTTCAGAGGCTGAATGAGGATACGGGCCCTTCAAGTGAAAGCAGCACGTGTAGAACCAGAGCGGATGATATCAAAGTAACCGGTCACATTCCACTGTAGCCTGCAGCCTCATGGATTTTGCCAGAGAAGGTTCAAGTTTTGGGTAACGTGGAAGAATCGCTCTGCTGGAAGCAAGTCCACGCTGTCAGTGCAAAGAAAGAAGAAGAAAAAAGCGAGACCGGGATGAAGGTTTGCTGGATCTTCCTGATCGTCTCGTACTGCCAGTCATCTCATGCTGCTCAGCATTTGACCACCAACAGGAGCAACGGTAAGATGAGGACAAGCTGTGAAAAAGAAAATTCTGATGACTTTTTCTCAATGCAAACAAATGCAAGAAACTCCAACCAGGTTAAAAGTAAAAAGTGATTTCTGGGTGTCAATCCACATGTGATAATAGATGGCTGACATGGCTGTAAACAGTGAAGGTTAACAGCTTCACGGTTTACCTCAGTACTCGGGCTGTAAAACGTGAGATTGAATAACTTTAAACTTGAATAAATACAGTGAAATCAGATATTGTTTCAGCGCCAGACTCAAGAAGGTCACATCTAAATTAAGCACTTGTCCAGTCAAACTGGCCCCCCAAAGCACATTTCACACGACACGTCATTTACACCTTCCCAGAAAACTGGCAACATGGGGTTCAGAACCTTTACAAAGAACTCCTCAACACGGAGTCAAACTACTGACCCTCATATCGACAGCAGCTCTTTCCTCCTGCTTGGATGTGTTCTCAGTAATCAGCAGTTCTGTTGCATTGTAACCTTACAATCATTCAGCTGGTGTCTTTGTTCAGTTGAACACATGCATTCTTTAGTTAGAGATGTGTCCATTATAAAGCAACGTTAAGCCAACAGCTGCTCACTAAGACTTCAGCACCACCTGCAGCACATGTCCCCTAAACCACAAACTTGTAAGTGAAATTCAAGTCAGCGGCTGACTCAAGTGTGCCACTCGATTTCTGTTTTTCACATCAAACGCCGCCGAAAGAGAAAAAAGTGCTGAGATGTGCAGCATGAAACAAATTCCACCGTGGGGGGTGGAGAGGCTCTGAAACGGCTTCGGGAGTATAACGGCAAGGCTCGACTTATGAAAAACTTGAAAGACAATTAAGATTTTTTGAAAAAGCGTACTGACTTGTTGTCTGGCCTCGCCCCCAGAACTGAAGGAGGTGTACTGCGTCCCCGCAGGAGGCACGGCGCGCGTGCTGGTGCCGTGCCTGAACGCATCGGGAGAGGTGACCCTGCATCTCTATGAAAACAGGAAGCTCATACATCCTGATCAACAAGGATCAAACCTCAGCCTGGATGTGGACATATGGAAAAATGAAAAGAACGTGTCGCTGGGTTTCATCTTAGATGGATCCAAAGTCCCAAACAACACAGTGTACAGCTGTGACACCATCATCACGCACCCGCCCCCCCTCAAAACGCTGCACGCTCAGAGGGTCGTGGTCTTAAAGGAGGGTAAGTATTCCATGAGCTGCTGAGATCCAAAGCAAAGGCGACCTGGGATTGGCGGGCACATAGAAACCTCCAGCTAACTTTTGCTTGTTCCAGGAGATGATTTCACATGCGGAAAATGCAACCGTGACCCCGTAACGGCCGACAGAGAAGGCCAAAGGCCTCTGTGGGTTTGGATTACTATAGCGCTGCTCATCACCTACGGCCTGGTCGTCTCCATCATTGCATCATCCCTTTGGGTAAGACACACCTGAGCAGCAAACTAAGAGAAAACATTATAACGGTTGTTCTCAGCAACTTCTTTAATCCTTTAATTACAATCGTTTTGATCTTGTATTCAAGGTAAAAACAATTTTCTGACAAATAAACAGCTATATGCCAACTTTTTCGGTTTTTTTAATCACTTTGGGTGGTTGTAAGAATCCAATACCCCATTCTGAAGTTTAAAATGTATGCAGGATTTTATACAAAAAGATTCTAACTGCTGCAAAGATGTTTTGTATTAGACAGGAAGACGTGTACATTTATTTTAGCAGACACTCAGGGAACATTCATGAGGATAGCATGGCATATTTGACTAATGTTATGACATTAGAACTGGTAAATGCTCCGTTCATTTTCAATAAATGCATCATTGGGAACATACAAACCCCAATCTGCAGAAAAAAAGCAAAGTAACATGCTAACACCAGCCTGATATATGTTTTCTAATGTGCTTTTACACTTAAAGTGGAACTCAGTTGAAGGAAAACATGGTAAAATCATGGATGCATTGGTAAATTATCAGATTTTTTTTCACCATTTACATATCGTTATAACAAAAAATACTTACTAGCTTCCAATAATCTAAGACCCTTCTGCTGGTGTTAGAATCATGCAGGACCTTTATTACATGATCACTAACAGTTATTACAACAAACTGGGCTTGATTTTGATGCAGCTCAGATAAAAACTTCTTCCATGATGTTGTAGTAGAATATTTCTTTCACAACTACTTTTTTTTTAATCTTTAAATGTCGGTGTCGCCAGTTAAAAAACACCATAAAAACTGTAAACTACAAATGAAAGTCCAGCTCACTGACATGTCCCCATCTTTAATTGAAAACGCTGCTGCTTTATGATCCTGAGACTAAGACATGAAATGCAGATGCTCAGTTGTCCCCGTGTGTCTTACAGTTCAAGTGGAAGGGGGATGAATCCCAGAATGACTACATGAACACTCCCAGAGCACCCCAGAACCGCCAGAGGAAGAAAAGGCCGCTCAATCCCTTCCCACGATACGTCTGACGTCTGGCGCCATGCCGGATGATTTTGGGGCTATCTCCTCACCCGCCGGGTCTTTGTGAGCACTTAGAATGAGCAGAACACTGTGACGTGTGACTTGTTTTGTTATTCGGTTGGCTTTGTGTCTACGCAGCAGAAGTAGCAGTTTCCTTGGAGTAGTGGGTGTATGAAATAAAAAAAAAAAAAAGTTTCTTTTTTGCTCACTTCCTGTTTCGTTGGCTCACTGAATCCACCACTGATTTGTTATTGGGAACCCCTCTGTTTGTGGTCGAAACAGACAGTGGTGTGTGATTGGGGGGGACCTAACCACATTTAAAGGGTGGCTCAGCGTTAACCTGCTGATCAAAGGTGGTTACAAATCTAAAAATGGGTTTTTTAAAAAGCACAACAGAGGCCTCTAAGACGTGGGCCGTCTGACCCTGTGACACCCTGGATATTGCCGGCCCTTATCTATAAGCAATCAGAAAAATAACTATTTAAAACCTGAATGAAAATGATAGGCGGCCATACGAGGAGCGCACACCTAACAACAGGCTGCGGCGCTTCCTGTCCCCCTCCCTCTGCCGTTTTTCCCCCGCTGGTGCTTTCTGCAGATGTTGCAGCTTCAAAGGTTCTCCACCTTTTGGCTGCTCACCTTGCAGCAGCTTCTTTGCAGTAACTGAAACGCTCACGGTGCTGCTAGTGGTTTCGTTCAGCTACCGCCGGCACAGACGTGAGCAAATTCTGTTCTGAGACTTTGACAGATGACGCTAAGATTACCAATAAATGAGTGCAAACATCCATCCATCGATGGAAAGAGTTCCACATCCAAAAAGTGCAGGTTTTCGGCAGTAATGGCTGACAACGAACAAACTGTTTGTAGAGGCTTTATTTTTCTCATGGGGCATAAATGATGTCTTCCAGTTCGCACGGCTAAAAACAATCATGCACTCCCAATGACGCAAACAATGCGTGTCTTACTCAGATGCTTTTAAACAAATCCATCGAGAGGCACCTCCTTTAAATACTTCATTAAAAATGGATTCATTCCTAAACATTCTTTACAAACTTTTCTGTAACACAACAAAACGCCTGGCTCTACGCTTTCTTTTCCACTTTAAGATCCAAGGTGCTCTATTTTAGGCTTTCTGATGTGTGTTGTTCTGGGAAAATCAGTCTTCTAAGGATGTCTGTCCTTTCCTCCTCAGTGGCAGGCTGTAGATCACGCTCTTTAACCTTGGGGAGACGGTTGGAATAAAATAAACCTGCCATTAGTTGCAGTGGAGTACAGATGTAACTCATTGAAATTGAGTATTCATGATGTAATGATGTAAAAATGTTTCTTAAGATGAGGGTTTTAAATCTGTAACAAACTGTAAGTGCATGAGCTTTGAAAGTACCCTGAACAGTATGAATAAATGATATTGCTACTGCTTTTCTAAGAATTTTTCAACATTCAAACTAGGTCCAATCGACTTGAAATGACGGAGTTAAGCTCTTTATGTCCAACAAGACCATCAGACTGTTTGGACCAAAGAGAATTCAAGTCTCACCAGGACAGGAGTATATCCCAGGATCTTCAGATGACGGATCTTAACAGCGAGGGGACCCCGGGGAGTGGATGTACCATAGCAAAAACTGGAGTTTGGGCCATAAATGACGGCAATTCTAGAAAATTAAGAAAGTCATTTGTCAGCTGTGAAAAAGGTCAAAATTTGAATTCAAGTACAGACATGACAGGATGAAAGAACGGCTTCAGAGAGTAAAACATCTCTGGGACAGGGCTGAAAAACAGATTGTGGTTTAGTTATATGAGACGCACTCAGCTGCAGAGCTCTGCTGGCTGCCATCGCAGCTTGGGCTGGCTTTGCCGACATGTTTCTGCTTTAAAGGTTTTAGCTCATTGGGAAACTAAACTGATCACAGAAGGTCTGTTCTTGTGTTGTTAAAGGACTGTACTCACTTTTCCAGCTTTAACACAAAAAGCCACATTCTGCCACTCATAAACGCTCACAACCCATCTTACTCTGAGCTACAGGCTCTCTGTTTTTGATAGAAACGGCTCTCCCTCCTGAAGATATAACCCAAAATTCATTCAAGCTGTAATATTAGATGTCATATATAAGGTCATAAGAATGAGAAATAAGGCTACTGACATTCTCCAACTTACAACCTCTGAAGTTATCTGGAAATCCTGGAGTTGTGCTTTGACTGCACTGACTGCCCAACACTGGTCTCACAAACTACCGACAGCCTGAAGCTGAATCTATCAAAGTGTGCGTTAGACTGAATCACCGTTTTGAGTTAGTTAAGCTTTCCAAACAGAGGCTAAATTAAACTTCCATTTAGTCATTGTAAGGTTTTAAATTAGTTTTACCTTTAAACCTTTTAAAGTTTTTCATCATTTTAGGATTTTTCAGGTTTCAAATGACTGTGGAGATCACAATGGGATGGTAATTAGAAGATGTCAAATATATATTTTTATAATGACGGTTTGGTATTTGAATGCAACGGATAGCTGGAGAGGTTTGAAATACAGCCGGGAGGCTGTTTGTAGCTCGTAAAGTTTTGTCAGCAGACACCTGATGCCAGATGTCTCACCATGCTCAGATGTGCTGACGGTGTGAAAGCTGAAAGCCAAAGACTGATGGCAGCAACTTTACCAGATATGAAAAGATGATTGCAATGAAAAAAAAGAAAAGAACAAAAACAGACAGCAGACTTTGTGTGTGAGGCTGGGGTTGTTAGCACTCACACTAGTGGTGTCCTCTTACCTTTGGCTGCTCTCTGCTGGAGAAAACGTTTCCTCTGTACAGATACTGGCCTCTGTCTCTGAGGTTTTAGCTGGCAGAGGTTTGGTTATAAGACCATCTGTGAGGCAGCGCGCACACACACACACACACAATACGAAGTAATTTTCAATTTGAAGAGGAACATTTGTGATTTTAGAAATCAAAAGTAATCTTTATTATTTAAAAAAACTGAACTAAACACTCTAAACTCTCTCTAGTTTTGATTTGAGGTTGTGCATTTACCTATGAGGTAGAAGTTCTCCACCACCACCATCTCCTGCAGGCCTGAAGAGCTCTGCCCCCCCAGCACACTCTGCAGCCCCTGTGAGAGCCGTGAGTTCATCGACCAGGTGACGGGGGGGGCATTTCCCAGCAACGCCGGGGGGACCGTCAGGGGCTGAGGCAGGGGGGGCCGGTCCAGGCGGAGGCACAGACTCACTGTCTGCAGCATTCTTTCCCGACTCTTAGGAAGCTTTGATGCTGAGGAGAAAGACGACGGAATCAGTTCAAAAGCACAACATCAGCTCCAAGAAGACCGAAACGGCCTTTGGCTCACCTTCCAGCTGCTCCAGCGCGCTGCTGTGCAGGAGCCCCTCCAGCAGAGCTGGGGGGAAGTGGCCCAGCAGACAGAGACAGTAGGCCCCCTTCAGCAGCTCCATCCCGGACATCTTTGGCAGGTAGCAGCTGAGGGCCTGGCTCAGGCTCTCCAGGAACCTGAAGCAACAGGAAGCCCGGCCAAAACAGAATGAAAGGACCATTTTCGGTACGCTTTCAGCCTGTCAGAGAGGTCATTTGGATGATTCTGGCAGTCGCTTTTCAAACATCAATGACTCATTTCCACCTGCCTGCTACACAGTTAATTTCCCTCCATTTGTGATTCCTTTAATTACCTTAAATGTAAAGCCTTGGCTTACCCTTTTTACAGTGTGGAACATTTTATCATGATGCGAGTTAAAACGTTCATGGAAAAAGAGTACTGCTTTCTAGCTATCTGTCTGAAGGGAGGAAAGCTACCAAATCCGAATTTAACGGATTTACAGTTTTGATTAATGGAGAAAGAGACCTGAATAGATGTTGCCTTTATAATTAGAAGCTATAAATTAACTGGATATGTAGGTGACATACTGTTCCCTTTGGTGCTGAAGATCAAAGTTGAGAGAGGAGTACACCTTGAGGACACACAGGAGGTCTTTAAGCGTCAGGGCTCCGGGTTTGGCAATCACTCTCTCAGCAAAAGCCGTCATTAAGGCAGCGGGAGAGAAGACGAGGTCCTCGAACACAGATAAGAAAAGCAGCAGCTGCAAACAGAGAAGACGTTTTTAACTGACTTTTTAAAAAATAAAGTGTGGTAGAGGACGGGTGCCTGATGTGTCACCTGTTTGTTGGACCATATGTCCAGGGTGGAGGCAACATAATCTGAAATGCCAACCAGCAGATCCAAGTCCCTGAAGAGAAGCACCTTACAGGACTGCAGCACTTTATATAATCTGCTAAATGGGATCCCATGAAGGTTTTCTACCAGAGGGGAGACAGAAAGAACACACATATTTAGCTACGATTAATCTTACTCTCAAGCTTTTGCCTCAGAGAACAGGTTTTACCTGCGATTTTCTGACTGCAGACATGCAGCAGTGGTTTGGAGTGGAAGCCCATCGCGGCCATAGTGGAGATCATGTACTGAGCATTGGGAAGGCTGAACTGGTCCGTCATCGATAAGGCCTTTTTCTGTGGGGAGGCAGGGGAGATGAAGACTAAGGATGAACAAATCCAGCTGAAGTTATTTCTGGTCAGAATCCAAACTCATAAACTCACCTCAAGTTTCAATTTAAGCTCTTTTGGGGAATCTTTTCCCAACAGGCGCATCATGGTCTGAAGAGCCATTACATTCTGAATCCTGGGAAGATGGGTCTCAACGACCAGCCTACGATTCAGTAACAGTTATCGTTAGTGCATAAGGACTGGAGTCATTAAAAAAAGAATCCAATTCTTACTCTTTGCCCATTCCTTAAGAGTTTAACTCTCAAATTTCACAGTCCATTATTTGTTACCTCAGGCCTTCCTTTAGAGCATCCACGTTGGGACTGTCCTCCATATGTTCCAGACAGGAAGCCAAGATGGACAGACTCTTCTCATCAAAGTCATTCAGCCTGTCCTGTTGGTGAATATTAAATACATTAAAGGGTTTAAAATCTTTGTCTGCAAGCAGCCACACCTGGCCACCTACCTGACAGGTTCGTAGGTAAGTCTGGACCACACGGCTATGTTGAGGCACGCCCAAACTGACCATGCTAAGGAGAGAGTAAGTCAAGTCATCGTCGCGCATGTGCTGGACGGAACTCAAGGCCTTTTGCATGAGTTTCTCAAATGCGGGATGCTCGAACATTAACCGCAACTCACAGCGCCGCTGATCGTCTGACATTTTCTTGGTGGAGGACCACATTTGCGTCAGGCAGTTGCTGACCTGGCGTATTGTGGGCGAGTACTTACAGGTAAGGTCTAACACATCTGAAGGGGAGTGGCAGGACTGCAGGTAGTCATAGAAAGGGGACCTCCCTGGCTTCTGCTCTGAGTCTGACTCATCAAACTTAATCTCAGCAGAAGGGGGCAGAACAGCCAGTTTGGGGGTAAAATGATTCCCCCCCTCCAACTCATCACTGAGATTCTTACCCTGAGAGTAGAACCTTATTTCAGTAACATGTCTCCCCAGGGGACATAACCTGTTCAGCCTTCGGTCCAAAATGCGTGCATGTGTCTGGCCGGGAAAAGATGAGTCTGGAGTTGATGCTGTTACCAGGAAACAACGTTGTTGCCATAGAGACCTGCTGCAGCAAAAACGAAGGGACCTCTTGATGACCTCCTCAGTAACCCAGACAGACATGATGTAGCTCTGTCGTAGTTAACGGGGCGCTGGGTGGGCAGGTCCAAAAACCAAAACAAAACACGAATATGAACTAATTCATATCCATTCAGGCTATGGAGCAACAAACAACTCTTGGCAAAAGTTACCGAAAACGCTATATTTCTCTTTCAAATACAAACGCAACTTGTCAAAAAACGTCTCCACTTGACATTACTGTCAAAGTTACACTGTGTGGGCTAAAACGATACACGCCTAACAAGGTCAACAAACCGCTTCCCTGAGAAAGGAAAAGACTAGCTAACTTTCGTTAGCTGGGTTGCACCTTTTCGGAGAGAGGAAAAAACAACGTCCAATAAAGCACTGTCTTTGCTATGCCAAGAAAGGGTGAAATCAAAACGCCATTCAGCAAGTATTGTCTTAGCTTTCAATAAGCAAACGAACTTGAAAGGTTTAGTTGATATTAGCATTCTCACGTGCTAATAAAACACGTGTCCGTCACCATATTTTGTCCCCCTGTAAACTTGTGCCGACCGCTGTCAACAGTGGAAACCATTTCCAGCGTAATTATAATAGGCTAAGTTCGATATTAAAATACCTTTATTTATTCTTGTAAGTTTAACAAATACAATATTTTTTTCACTTAGTTTAGTAAAAAAATATTTGTAGATTTTTCTGAACCACTTTGCTGAACGGATTAAAAAAGTGTTACCAAAACGGTCTCCTAGCAACAGACGCTTTCCGCAGAGAATGGCAAAATTTGTGCTTGCTGGTAAAATTATATTTTAGTTTTGATCCTTCAGCATTAGTCTGTGTGATATTTGGGTGTGCATCTTACATTTTCATCCATTTTCCTTCACAGGTAGAGCAGACTGTCCTTATTATGCCAAAGCGGAACTTTTAGCAGACGCTTTGCAGCGATCTCTGCCTAACTTCAAGGTTCACAAGATCCCTATACTGCCAGGTGAATGGAAGGTAACCCATTTAATTTTACATCCCATAAGAATTAGAGTAAATGTATCAAATAAAGCTAAAGTGATATGGTTAAATACATATTTATTCACAAAGCAGATAGATATTGTGACTGTGAAAAAGTGGAAATACAACAATCAAATTAAAACAAACACCAAAAAAGAAACAGCCTAAGCTTAAATGTCCTGGTTTATTTGATTGCTTATGGTTCCACTGCTTTTGGCCTTTGAAAGGAATGGCTTAGGGCCACATGCAACAGAAATAATTGGAAACATGATGACTCTCCGTTGGTTTGGAGGGACTTGGTAGAACAAGGAGGAAAGGCAATGATCTTAGGGGGTCTCAGGGACTTTTTGGAGCACTGCCAGGTAGGAACCAAAAAGTTTTTCTCAATAAAATCATCAATAAACTCAAACACATAATTTTGACCGACGATCATTTGATCATATTTAGGACTACTATGGCGTCACATCAGACATGTCCATGGACATGATGCTCAGAATTGCAGCAGAGAATCTGGAGACCCAAATTAGCCTTGATATGGAAGAGAAGCATAGGCGGAGTCTTATTAAACCCCTCCACATCTGGATCACTGGGTAGGTTTGTCTAGAAGAGAGGAAAAAAACAAAGTAAGTGTTTCAGTTGATAAGTTCAGTTGGTCTTCCCAGTGCTCTGAGCCCAGCTTCCCATGTGTTGATTCCCCGTGTGCTGTCCACGGAGGTGTTCCCAAACACCGAGGCTGTCAGCCTCCACCTTTTGGACCTGGACGGGGATGGGGGGGAATTGCAGGAGTTGAGACAGGAGACAGAAGACTTGGCACTCTCAATGCTCCATGAGGTACATTACTTTAAACAGTGTTTTCATGATTTGATAACATAAGAAATAAAGAAGCCAACAAAAAAACATGTGAAACATGTCTGCAGGTGACCATCCACACAGATCAGGAACAAGCTTTCCAAGAGGCAGATGTTATCTTGTTTTTGGATGAGGTCAACACCAACGAAGAGAACACCAGTGATGAGGAAAAGATGGAAAGACTGAGACTCATCTCGGAGCGCTACAGAGCCTACGGGCGTCTGATCGACACTGGAGCCAGCAGACAGGTGAAGGTGATCGTCTCTGGTGACCCCTTTGTCAACCTCAGGTGTGCGCTTCTTGCAGAAACTGCTCGCTCTATTGAGAGCCGCCAGTTTGTTGCCTCGGCCACACAGCTGGAGAATGAAGCCAGAGCTCTGATCGCAAAGCAGATGAACGTCAGGTCCTCAGGTATCCGTTTGGGTTTCTGAGCATTCGGCCTTCATCTGAGCACCTGGTGTGGGAGACTGACCGTTTCTTCTGCTGCAGATGTCACAGACGTCATCATTTGGGGGAACATCAGCGGCGGTTTCTACATCGATCTGCAAAGGGCAAAGATTTTTAACTACGATGGGGCAATCAAAGGGCCAGCTTTCTTCTCTCACGCAGTGCTCGAGGTTTTTCACGACAGGTCTGTTGCAATGAACAGAAACATTTGTACAAGCATCAATATGCAAATGTTCTCCAGCCTCCTGCGTCCAGCACGCGGGGGCTCATTTGTTAGAGAGAGCAGTTTGATGTTTTCCTCCACCCAGCCAGCACACACGACCTGGTGGGAGCAGATTCTGCTGTGTGCCAGCCTGTGCAAACACACGCCCGTGCAGGGATAAAAGGAAAAAGCAAACAGTCTGCAGCTGCTTGTCTTTACCAGGACGTGGTTGGAAACGGACTTTCAACACCTGGTGCGTCATCACTGCAAAGCCGTGGCCTCAAAGACCGGCCGAGCAGCTGCTGCATCATCCGCCAACGGAGTCCTCAGGGTCCTGGAGGCGTGGAACGGCCCCTCCCTTCCGGACCAGCTCCTGTCTGTCGGTGTGCTTTGCCCAGGTGGGAAACAGCTGGGCCCACTGATTCGCTGGGAGAAATATGCATCCTGCTCATTAGGGTTGATAGAACTGCTCCTCTTCCTCCAGGCTTTTACGACCTCCCAGATGGCATCGTCTTCTCCGTTCCGGTTACATTTACAGAGGGAAAATGGTCCCCGCTGATGGAGGTGAACGTTGGGGAGCAGCTGAGGGGGCGACTTCAGCTTTGTGCAGAGGAGCTGCTGCAGGTTGGTGACAATGCTAAACTCCATATTGTAAATATCACAGTTTCTTTGATAAAACACGCAGACAGCACTCAAAACTATTAAGTTTCCTTTTCCTTACTAGGAAAAAGAACTCGGATCAGAAAGCTGCCGGGCTGCCATGAACAAAGACATCTGACAGACATAAAAAAAGAGGCTGACTGCAGTGGTCGGAGGGAGATCATTGGCACGGCCACATCTTCTGTTTGTTTCAGTTTGTCCTTTTATTCTCTTACTTTCACAGGTGGAGGTGCAGTTTTATTGACCAGTTTAATGACAACAGATCTGATCTGCCATGTGAAACTCACCCGTCACATTTAAACGTTCAGACCTAAAAGATCAAACTGAGTACTTTATGGAAAAAGGAGAAATTAGAAAATATATTCCTTTTTTTCAAATTGTACAGTTAGTTAATTTTCTTTCTTAAATGTATATATTTATAGAGAGAGCTCAAAAAGCAGAATTCTTCACACATAAACACACAACGACCAAACAAACTAGTCTCTTGGTATCGTTCTCTACATCTGATGTCATCACTTGCCACCCATCTTTATTAACAGCTGGGTCGACCTCAAAACATCACATTTTTAGTCCCATCGTGGGTACTACAAAAAAAACAATCTATGGGCTCTTTTACCCAGAAGCATCCAAACGCCCCCGTCCACTCACAATTTGTGCAGTACTTTGTCAGTTAACAATGAGAACCCGAACAAGTGCCGTTTTTACATGCAGAAAATACACTTTCCTTTTTCTTTGCTTTGCGTCTCTATGCTATACACAACTGCGGAAAAAGGAGAGGTTAGTACAAATACAGTGCACTACCACATATCAGGAAATGGATACATATTCTGCAACGTTATGCTCACTTTGTACAACCCACCCCTGAGTTTTGGAGACCAAGTGGATGAGGAAAAAGGGGAAATGGGCCTTTCCTAATGTCAAATGCAGATTTTTCTTGTTTCCTTCATATATCCCTGCAGATGCACGAGCTTCTTCAAGAAGTAGAAAAAAAAAATCTGCATGAGAGAAAGCAACTCTTGAAAAGGGACCTTTTGACACATGCGTGATGCACCGCATGCATGAACAAAGACAGTTTGATTAAGATACACATCCCAGTGATGACTGTGCAGCTAGTACACAGGGCCATCTAACTCTTTTTTAAAAACATTTTTTAAGGTCGAGAGCAAATTCAATCACATATGGATCACTTACAGGCGGATGTATGAACTGAGCTCTATTCACAGATGACAATCCAAATGTGGCATCCGTCACAGGCAGGAAACGCATTAACTCTTCTGTCTTTTCTAGCATGAAAGTCACTTATGTGTATAAATCTATCGGCCATCCACATCCATGAATGTCAAAAGATTCCATTTTCAGGCATCGGGTGACTGAAGTTTTTTTTTTTTTTTTTAAATCTGTAAAACTTGGAAGTGTAGTGAGGGATTCCTGTTTGCTTTGTCTCACTCTGGGAAGATTTTACAACAATGCACACTTTGACACACAACGTGTAGTTAAAACACTTTACAATCATTATGGGTAACCGAGGGGATAAAATAGAATTCCAACCTCCCTCCAAGATTTTTTTAGTAAAGTTTCATTACCTGGGCATTAAATTAAATAATTTATAGCATATATTAATAGTTATACTGTATCTCAACTGTTCTTAGACCATCTACATACATCTGCTTTGCAATGACCCGTGGTGGATGGGTTCTGTAGCTAAGGCATCGCAGAATAAAGGCATCATTACTGTAACCCGGAGACAACAATAATGACGTCTCCACAACTGTTCATCTGAGCTCTGACCGGCCTGATGATGTCAGACCAGCAGACAAGGAACAATGTGGGTACCGAAGCTGAGCCGATCCTTAAAACGTGAACCCGTCAGAGCAGAACGCGCCGAGTATCTCACCCATCAGCCACACGTCCGCCAACCAACAGTATTTAATGCCACCTCCTTGATTAATGCGTTCTATATAGTGTGAATACAATGACGTTTTAACGTACAAATAAAAACTAAACCGGCTGAATGTGGGGGTTAAAGGCGGGGACAGCAGGGCGGCTATGACTGAGGGTGTTGAGGCGACGGGGGTGCGTCTGGAGCCCCCCCCCCCACCCGTCTGTCAGAGCCGAGGTCCAGCCCCTCATCCACCTGCTCCAATTCACTTTGGTCCAAAAGCTCAAAGTCCTCCTCCTCGGTGGGAACTAGCGTGTCATCAGGATACTCGTCTCCGGGGAACTGGTCTCCGGGGAACTGGTCTCCAGGGAACTGGTCTCCGGGGAACTGGTCTCCGGGGCCGGCTGCTGCCGCGGCGGCGCCCGCCTCCTCCGGGTGCTCGCCAGGACCCGGCCGTCCTGCTGTAGCCGCGGTAGTGTCAGCGGGGGCGTCGGCAGACTGGGCGGGGGTCTCCAGAGCACAGGGCGGGGTTTCGGTGGGGAGGAACTCGGCCAGGGTGGGCTCCTCGCTGGCCTCGCTGGAGCGCAGCAGGGCCGACAGAGTGTTCTGGACCACGGTGGAGATGGCGGTGCTCACTATCTCCTCGCTCAGCGCCTCCAAGGAGCGCTGCGCCCCGTGGGGCACCGCGGCTGCCTCCTCCTCCCCCTCCTGCCTCCCGGCTTCCTCCCGGGCGCCCGGAGCGGACAGCGTGGCCTCCTCCCCCCCGGGCGGTCGGCCGTGTCCGTTAAAATGTGTGTTCACAAAGTGCAGAGGGGACGCCAGGTGCTGGATGAGGAGGCTGGCGGGGCTCAGTGGTTCCCCCTCGGGCTGGGCCCCCGCTTGGGCTCCGTCTGCCTGACCTGGGCCCCGCAAAGGAAAGTGAAGCAGACTGTGCTCAATGGACGGGAACTCCTCAACCGAGGGGAACTCAGGGAGGTCCCGCAGATAGGCCTCCTCTGGGTCACAGTGGAAGCTCTGCTGGTCTAAATCTGGAACAGACAGAGATGCTTCAAATGAAATTAATAAATATGTAAAGCCTCATCAAACTGCGAAGAGAGTGATTTACCTTCAGACAAGTCGGTGAGCTGAGGAGTGGTGGCTCTGGACACCGAGAAGCCTCCACTCTCCAAGATGGACGCTTCTTCATCAGACAGCTCCGAGTCAGTGATGGCCATGGCCAGAGCTGTAGTTTTCACATCCACCTGGTTACATAAGTAGCACCAACAGCCGGTCAGAGACAGGAAAAGTTCCAAAGGAAGGATAGAGAGACACCACACACAAGATCCCTCAACATCTTTCATTCTTACCCACAATAGCCATGATAACGCATAACAGAAAGCATAAAAGACTTGCCCTACGCCATCACAACTCTTAACATCACAAAGACTCAGTTTGGTTCATAACTGTGTTTTTCTAATTCATAAAATAGAGCTGCAGAAATAAATAGTCCTCTCCCTCTATGGAAAATCTGCTGCAAGTGAATATAAGGCAAAACATCAATGTAGTTATTTACAGGTAAATACATTCCTCAGATGCACTAATGGCATGCGCTCATGTTTGAAACTTGACCCCTAAAGTCACCAGCAACAGCATGATGTTCCAGTAATGGACTGCTGCCTTCCCAGAGGTCAGCGCTGACCTCAGCATGCTTTACATCCAACTCCGCACCCCCACCCCGCTTTTAACCACCACCTGACAGTCTTCACCATCACAAGACTTCCTCCTATGTCCTGCAAACCGATTTGTCGGCTGGGTTTGTACCGTTGGAGCAAAACAGGACAATTCCTCCTCCTCTTCACTCTCACTCTCGGTTTCCGCTCTGGGCTCGTCTCCCTCCTCCACTTCCTTCTTTACCTCTATAAAACAAACACAAATACCCACATTTCTGGAAAACGCACGTTGCTGTACAAATGATGGAGAGGCCGCTTTAAAGGCAGAATGACAAAGCCCTGTTTGACGGTCTGGGACGCTCACTTCTCTTGTCATGGTGGCGGTGCTCGGTTTCTCCCTTCATGCTGTAGTCCAGTTTCATCAGGATGGGCTCCAAGCCCGTGTACATCCTCTGTATCAGTTCGTGGTACACCACCAGTGGCCACAGCAGGACGCTCAGGACTGAAAAAGCAGAACAACAAAGAGCTGATTACTCCATGCCGCCCGACTTTCTGACTAAAGAAAGAAAAATACCAGTGATTGCTATTTTCCCTCATAACCACACACCCTCGTTCTGTCATGACAACCAGACAGTCCGACAGTGTTCCTGCATATCAATTAGACAAGACGTGACTCACCTATGATATAAGAGATCATGATTCCTGGAACGTAATGTCCCACCACGCCGAGCACAAAACAGCCACTACACATCGTTGCACAGAACTGGCAAACGAGACAACATTTCAAATGTTAGATTCCCTTTGGAAAACTCGGAATAAACATGGCTGAGGGTCAGACTGTACCTTGCCGTGGTTCTGCTGCTTGTACTGTAGCATCTCCTGCATGTACAGGCAGCAGGTCAGGTAGCTCTCGGCGAGGTGGTGGCTCAGCTCGGGAATACTGAGCAGACGCTGCTCGGAACGCATGGTTTCACTGTGTTCAAACGAGAAAAAGCTCAAAAGACAGAAACAAGGAGACTAAATTACCACCTATAAAGAGCACTGCTCTACGAACTTAGATGTTTGGGGAGTGGTTGCATTCCATAATAACAAAGACAGGGGAGACAGACACACACAGGTGAACACAAATACAGCCGACTGGACGAGAAACCTAACGCAGAGTCGGCCAAGGGACATCCGACCCGGAATTTGCAATATTACGACATAAACATTTTCAAAATGTGCCACAGAGAATAAAATAGTGAGTTTTTGGTGTACACACCTTTGGACGAGGGGAGCATCTACATGTTGAACTGCAAGGAAAGCAACAAAATAAAAATAGCATTAGATGCAGATCATTTGCAAAACAATGTGTTTAGTAGCTTAAAAAATGTTTTGGTTTTGCATGTTTTAGCCATTTCTGCACGCTACAGCATTTCTTTCACTAGAAATTTGGACCAAGCACTGGATTTTTGAGAGGAAAATCTCAACGTGACCGCTCCAGAGCCCTGGCAGTGACCACGGCTCAGACTGGCTGTTTGGCAGGTGTGGACTCACCAGTAATGATGGGCAGCTTTGGCTTCCATCTCTCCAGAAGCATTAGTCCCAGCAGGGACACGCTCAGCAGGAACAGGGGCCTCAGGGAGGTGGAGGACAGGAGCCTGCGAACACAAAAGCAACGTGACAGTCACAAACGCGAACACAAACGTTCACGTCGGACCGTGGTCCTGTTAGTCCACCGGCTTGGCACTTTTTGTTGACTATGCGACCACCGAAAGTTACAGGCTGCCACTGAACGCGGCCCGGGGCTCTCAGCACAACACATGTGTTTGCTAAAATTACTCAGCTAACAGGTGTTACGAACTCGAAATACTTTTGGTTGCCAAATTTACAAAACAAGCCCCTTTTCTTGGACGACACGACGCCACTTTTCCGTGCTGACGAATGTATTAAAACGGGGTTTCGCGGGCGACGTTAGCACGAGGCTAAAGACGTGGGATTAGCTAACTTATCTTGACATTCATTCGGAAGATCCTCGCTGACATTAGCCAGCGAGCTAATGGTGAGCTTCGGAGCAGCCTTATCGGGGCGCCGACATTAAACAAACGCCAAACGGAATACCAGAATAATGTGTTGAGCGTCAGGGCGGCAGAGATGCTGTAGAGCGGCCTCTCCCACACCAGCAGCCTCTGCACCCACAGCAGCAGGGGCTCGTACTGCGAAAGCCAAGCCTGGAGACGCTCCCGCAGGCGCCCCAGCTCCGGGTCCCCGTCCCCGCAGGCCTGCTCCGAAGCCCCGGCGGGGAACAGGTCCTCCAGGCCGACGGAGGAGGAGGAGGTTATGGAGGGGCGTCTTCTGGCCTCCTCTACGCTCGCCATGTTTCCCCTTACTTTGTTATGTTGTTTTGGGATCACGGGGTATATGGAAAGATCAGCGTCAATTTCCGCTGACTCACTCCAACTTCCGGTGGAGACTTTCCGAATAAGACAGACCGCAACCCGCAAGCGCAACCAGCTGACCAGGAGGAGTTTATTTGAACCATTAAAAATACAAATGTTGTCGAATTAACTTACAGCAATAGAAACAAATATAGAAATTGCAGGAAAAAACATGCATGTGCATTTATATGTCGTGAACTAAACCAAACAAACTAAAACATAGTGAAAAGAGACAATACTGCACAAAAAGTGAGTCTATAACCACTCTCTGGCTAAATACTGAAATATATTAAATATATCTGGGTAGGATTTATGATTTTATTAGACAATAAACAATACAAAATATCATTTGGATTTTTTAAATCACACAATAATGATAGCTTTGGCCAAATGTGGCTTACCTTTTTCCAAAAAGATGACATCATCTCAGAGGAAATGCTGCCTGAGCTCAGCCACATTTGGATCACAATCAAGACATAAATAAACAAGTCATGGTCCCAGTGAGGCCCACCTAATGACCTTTGGGCCAAATTTGACAAACACAAATATATTTTTCATCGTTTATGACACAAAGGGGAATTTATTTTGGTGAAGACCTCGACTTCCGCTCTAATGAGCAATATTTTTAGGACTTGATGTCGCAATGATGGGCGCACAGATGGGCGGTCGGATCCTAAGGCCCGTCACAGATAAGAAAAAAAATATGTAGTCACGTGTTTCCTTGTTTACCGTGTTTGGAGGACAGGGTGGAAGAAAGCCCGAGTGTAGCACAGTTGCTTTAGGGTTTCTGAGATGCTACTTAAAGGTGAACCTATAAAATGTCAGCTCTATATGCTGTAAGAGACATTCTGGGGGGGTTTCAGGGTGCACTCAGAGAAAAACACTGGCAGGTGTTGGTATACATTTATTACACATCATATTTAGTAGAGTATCATATTAAGTAAACATAATTCATTTGGACAGACTGAGCAAAAATGGATAGTACGTTGGGGTTCTTTAAAGATGAAATATGGCATCAAACTTAATTGTACATAAATATTTGACCAAAGTCTTTGATTGTGGAAGACATCTTAGCATAAACACCTCCAAAGGCTGGGTAGTTCTCCACCAGTTATCTCTCCTTTCCTGTCAGTTTCTAAAAGACACAAACACCAATCGCACCATTCAAACGAGCAACTGGGATTCCTAGAATAAGAAGAAGGCTTTGGATCAAGCTGCTGAGGTTCTTTTAACATAAGATTGTAGAGTGTGGGTGATTAGAGGTGACTGAGGTGGGAGAGATGCATGAGCTCACCTGTATTCGCTTACTGCACGGACTCAGGTCTTCACAGGCGGCAGAGGAGGAGTGGAGGACCTCTTTTCATCTAGTGCTAGGACAGAAGGGTATCGATCCCAGCAGGGGTTAAGACCATGGCCTGCAGCAGGTCCGACAGTGAAATGATGCCCTTTACCACATCAGCCCTGTCCACCAGGACCAGCCGATGGACCTGGGACGGGGGGGGGGGGGCAGAGGAATGACCTCCTGTAACTCTGTGATCAGGACTCAGATAGAGGTCAGGGAGTCGCCTACCTCTGCAGTGACTATTCGGTCAATGATGGTTTCCAAAGTTTCATCGAGATGGCACTTTATCACACCCTCAATGTAGCACGAGCGCCTGCGAACCGCCTCCCGCATCGTCATGTCCAGATTGTTGTACGTTTTCTGAGCGGCAAGATTCTGTCATAGAGGAAAGATCATTTCTGAGAAAGACAACACATTCTCCTCTGATGGAGAGGATTAAAAAAAAAAGAAAACATCACAGCACTGTGACAAATAGTCTAGAGCTAGAAAATCACTCCGATACTCACAATGACATCAAATCTTGAGTAGAGGGCCATCACTTTACCTGGGGAAAGAAAGTGTTGGATGCTGAAATCAACATGGATGCTGGTGATTGCTGGGAGATATAAGGCATACCTTGTTCATCCACCACTGGGAGGGCCGACACCCGCCTCTCCACAAATATGGAGAGGGCCTCATAAAGTGACGCCGTTTCCTGGACGGTCGCAATGTTCCTGAAAGTTCCTATTCCCAGCTCCTGGATCTGCCTCTGGATAAATGCCGGCCTGGGGAGCTTTTTCCCCTGAAAGTATCCAAACATTAAAACAGTTGCCAAAGACCATGTATGGCATCATGTATTTACCAGCGTAAACGGCAGAATAAGCTCACAAATATATGGAGGAACTTGAGGATCCTTTTGTGGGTCAGAATGTGCAGGACATTCCCAGACTCCGGATCGATCACAGGCAGCCTGTGGATCTTGTGTCTTAGTAAAGAATAGATGGCGTCAAAGAGGCTAAAGAGGAAGAGAGGCAGCAGAGGTATTTATTGCTTTGAAGGAACTGTCAGTAGAATTCAATGTAGCGGATGTGTGCACTGACCTGGCCTCTGGAGAAATACTAATGAGGAATGGATTGGGATACTGCAAGTAGACATCTAGACAAAGGAACGGGGACAGCTCAAATGGAAATTCATTGAAACGTGTGTGTACAGATAATGCCATTCGTCTGTGTTGGTCATTTACTTCGAAGTGAATCACCTCTCCATGTTTCGATCTTGTGGTTCTCCAAACCATACATTTGGACCTTTTGAGGAAAAACTGACATGAATCCCAGGTTCAAAATCCAAAAACTAACAGCTCATGAAAGAACAGCTCGGAAGATGCTCACTTATGAATCCATTTATATTTTGTGACAGTTTGATTGCTTTATTAGTGTCCGCGTTTTACAATAAAGACCTGACACAGTTTTAAGAAATGCCACCAAACTCAAACATGAGCAACTTTTTAAGGCTAAAACTGTCAAAGTGTCTGATGCTCACCAGAGGAGACTTGTAATAGCAATGGAGGATGTTGATGAAATCTGTTATTGTCAGCATACCTGTGACAGGGAATGGTTTCAGCCATAGATTCATGTAAATATATATATGTTTGTATGTGTATATATATATATATATACAAATATATATATATCTCACCCACAAATCGCTGCAATTTGCTGTCCCATAATGGTGCTGCCCTCAACCCATTTGCAACCAGTGCAAAAAAGCCTTTTTTTACCTTTTGGTGAGGATAAAGTCACAGTCAGACTTCAGGAGAGCTGTAGTGAATCAGCAGACACAACAAGTACAATGTACACAACAGCTTTGATGCCACAGGATATGAGACATGCCATCAGTAGCAAACGCAAAATCAACATATGCTAACAGAATGCTTGGGGGGGCGTTTTCATAGAAAAGCTACAACCTTACTTGTAATGTGGTATCAAATATGACCAGTTTACAGCTGGTTGGAATGGCATCGTAGCAACGGTGACTTTTCATGAAATTCAAGTAGACTGTAGCGTCGGCCTCTATGAGAAATACAACATCCGAGCAATGCACTTATTTTGACAGGGAGTGCAGGAGGACGTGGAAATATTCATGCACAGAAGTTAGAAATGAGTTCTCATCAGAGGGAAACGGACAGATCTGAACAGCTACATTTACCACATCCATGAGATCCAAACCAAATGTGTGGCCTTTGGACACATACCTTGCTTCTGAAGTCTCTGCTTCTCTTCTGACAATGACACCTACAACACATCAAGTGCAACATTCTCCACATGATTTTCAAAACTGCTTGCAATCCTTTGATAAGACTAGTTGTTTCAGTAACAGCTCGAACTGCACGGAACAGCCCAGAGCGGAGTCATCCTAAAGAGACATTTCACCTGTGAAATAGGCTCCATAATTCCATGGGAAAAAGCTGGTTTCAAAGCAGCAAATGCTGGAGTGATTTGTTACCCTTTTCTTCGAAGCAGTTGGGTCTATATTAGGAGCTCTTGAGTGGTATGTGTTCAGACAGGGTTGAAACAGGGGAGGGGCAAAAGAAGTTGGCACTGGTTCAGAGGGGAGGGACCCTCCATGTTGTTCCGTTAAGAGCAAACCGCCCTCCTGCCTACAGACATTGTGCCTTCCGTCATGTTGAGATGTTTTAGCTTTGGGACAAACAAATGACTGAATGTGTCCAGTGTGGCTCGGTGGAACTCTCACAAGCTAAAAATTGAGAAAAAGTGGTGTTAGAAAGGTCAATGCGGATGGAAACGTTGTCTGAATTCATGACAGTTGTGTTTTAAAGAGACAACGAACAATAATTTGCTAAAAGAAAAGCATTTATTAATACCTGTAGTTTTTTTCTGAAACAGTTTCAGATCATATATTTTTTACATTGTGTACAAAATTAAATGTCTGTGCTCAAAACTGTATCAAATTCAAATGCTCATAGCCATTTGTCAAAGGTTCGATAACAAAGTAAATGTCCAAGAGGAATCGCTCACATAAAAGGTATTTCGTTTCCCTCTGGTGTTTCAAAGATATGGAGACAGAATAGTAATAATAACCAATGAAATGGCTTTTGAGACTTAAACAGAGCCTGATGTGCAAAAACACTGCAGTTAGTTTTTAACATGCCAAACACAAAACGTAATGAACACGATATGAACTGCATGAAAGCCCTGGAGTCCATCCCTTCAACAGAAGACTCCAAAACAGGGGAAGTTCTAAAACCACACGGCATCCTGTCACCATGTAAAACCTGATGAATATTGTTGCCAGCTGAGAGAATAAACTAACTATAAAATAGAACTAGTTATTTCTACATTCTTTAAGCTGCTGAGACACAGCCTTAAGCCCCCCTTCCTTTTTCTGATCCTGTCCTCTATTAAGAGGGGAAGTTACCATGGAGCTTTGGAGAAAACCCCGTGTGGTGTGCAAAAATCAGTGCTTTAAGCATGCATCGGAGGACATATGGCAACGTGGCATAAATAAAGGTGAGAGAAGTGTAGAATAGATGAGTTTAGTCCCTTATTCTCATACAGCCCCCCCCAAAAAAACCTACTGTGAAGCCCTCAACCAATAGGATTTGCTGTGCAACCTTCACTCACTTTCATTTACCTCCTGAAATATACAGCTGCAATATAGTAACTCAAAACACATGAATTCCAAAGGCCGTTCATCATACCTGACAGATCTGAACTCGGGGAAGTACACGAAACAAAGAGGTTCTGCTGCTACTGAAGAACACATGAAACCATCTCCATATATCCTGTGAAAGCTGCAGTAAAGCTAGAAATTAAGAGCATCTATCGTTTTGCATGTGATTTATTCTGCAGCACAAGAAAAGGATAGTCACCCTGTGCTGCCTCAGCTCACCCAGATGTGAACAAAAAACACAACTTGGGGAACTTGAGCCTTTAAAACAGTGC
This sequence comes from Menidia menidia, assembly GCA_907169785.1. Classification (NCBI taxonomy): domain Eukaryota; kingdom Metazoa; phylum Chordata; class Actinopteri; order Atheriniformes; family Atherinopsidae; genus Menidia; species Menidia menidia. Next base: position 3,219,368 of record CAJRST010015557.1, on the reverse strand, counting down.
TGGTTCAGTACCAAGAGCTGGCCGCTGATGGGCGGGGGCGCGTCTAGCCGGGCACCAGCAGAGCCTGGACCTTGTCGATGGGCAGCAGACACCCCGGGTGGAGCGGGCGCAGCGGCACGGGCGGAGGCCCTCCAGACTGAAAGTCCAGACTCTGGTCTGCAAATCTGCGGAGGCTTGAAGACGCCGCCGATAGCTGACCACGGTCATCGAGGGGATCAGGACTGAGGAGTGCTGAGGTGTTTCCAAACCCACACTGGAGACGAAGGAGGTTTGGACAGCCGGAGCAGATGGCCTCCATTTTAGACGCCCTTTCAGGATGGATTTGACTCAGGGAGGTGAGCAGAGTGCCCCACAGACACAAAACAGATGTCTGCGCAGACACTGCTGGAGGACTTTCTCTGTGATAGTGGCCGATTTCCAGCTCACCGCTCTGACTTTTCAGACTTTTATTGGCCAGAAGACAGCAGGAGGGCCGGTGGAGTGGGGCAGGAGCTTCTGGATTTACTGTGGAAGTCTGGAGATGGGAGAGGCTGATCTCAGCTGGTGGGGAGGGCAGGGACTGGCCACCTCTGCAGAGACTCAGCTGGTGCAGCACAGCGCTGGTAGCAATAAGACCAGCCAAACTGGTGAGATAGACCAGGCCCAGCATGCAGGATACCTGAAGATAAAATCAAGTGAAAGGTTTCAATCAAACCTAAAAACGAAACTATCGACTCACTTTTGACTTTATGCTTCTTTTTTTACTGGTTTGGGATGGATTGTAAATTTTAAGGACCATGAATAGAGGCATGCCCTCTGACCTTTGTAAAGTGCTGATAGATGGCTGTGAGGGCTTGACTCCAGGCAGACTGCTCCAGCAGCACGCACAGGTCAGTGTAGGTGAACCAGCCACGTTTCAACCCCTGACGTTCAGCAATGCTGGAAATAAACATCCCAAAGTTAATATGAATGATTAATCGTATTGACTCATGTAGTTGGTAAATTAGTTTACACCATCACAAACCTGCTTTCTAGATGGCTTAGGACATCGAATAGGTCAGTTGGCTCTGTGAAGAGGCTCCACTCCTGGAAAAAAAGACAACCCAAAGTTTGAGACCAAGAGCGTGAACCAAACCCAAACAGAGGCACACACACGGACACACATGAGGCCACTTACAATGGCATTTAGGAAATTCATCTCCAGGCTATTGACAGTTTGCACGTCCAGTTTCCCAGCTGCTCCCCATTCATCATTGAAAACCTCTTCTTCCTCTCCTTCATCATACAGATATTTGCTGGCAACCATCTAGAAACGGGAGAAAGTCAGCTGGTTCTTCCCATTCACAAAGCTACTTTAAAAACAAAAGTACAACCCCACCAGTCTTAAGCACATGATATAAATAGCACTGTGGCCCATTTAGATAGAGCCTCCAACCACAAACACATACCATTGAGATCAGGAAAAGGTCAGAGGAAGAGATCTTCTGCAGATATTCAGGGTTTCTATGTCTGAGCCTTTCGATGTAAACCAAAGCCAGCATCATGGCGCACGGCGAGATGCAGGCCTCCCTGAATAACCAGAAAATTATTGGGACACCGAACGCAAGATACAATGTGTACAATACAATGTCTGTACCCAGTGAGGGTACAGACTCCGGACACAGTACAAACCTTGCAACATGGGCAGCATACTTCTTCTGGAGCTTTCTTATGGGGCTTGGGGCGGATTTCTGGAAGATTTCGACAGCAATGTCTGGAATCCCAGGAAGCATAAAAATACATTTAAAAAAGACTCAAAATCATTCATCTGAGCTACGTTCTCTAATTGGCTCAACATATTTATCAAGTACTACACTTGTTGGCTTGACTCATGCTGAACTGAAGTTAAATAGCATCATAATAATGTTCTAGTCCAGATAAGCCCTAGCAAAAATGCTCTTTTGATCAGGATGACTCCAACATGGCACCAAACCATAGAAACACACTTAGTCCAGCTGTGACATACAGATGTTAAATGGCCTCAGTGTAACAAACTCACCTGTAACAGGACAAGAGAGGGCATCTAAAGAAACATCTGTGTCCAGGCCATAATACAGTCTTTTTCTCACCCGTTCTGACAGTTTTTGGTGTGCAGGAAGAAACTGAAAGAACAATTCACATGTTGTTAGCATTAGCTTGAAAGTGGTTAACTTGAAGGAATAAGGTTAATATCATTTCAACTGTTCTGAGAAGCACAACTTTGCCACATGAAGCAATCATCAAATGTATCATTAACTAATAATGTTGCACTTGCTAAACCTATTTCAAACGCATTAAGCACACTTCCCATTATTTCACATTAGCTAAAGTTAGGGCCCTGAACACAACCAGCTAGCCAGTAGCATTGAGTTGTCCATGTTTTAAGCGATAACAACGGAACAAATAATAAAACGGTCTACATTCCAGAACATATTGAGCTAATTAAATGAGAAATCCTCATTTGTTAATATTTCTTCAAGCTAGAATTTACCCTTACGATCGGATTGACAGGAAGCTAATATCCTTAGCATAAGCTAGCTCGGTTTGGTGGCCTGGCCCGGTCTGTAGTCGACAACATACCGTAAACTCTTGGAAGTCCGAAAACTGAAACGAATTTTCGTTAAATAACGTGTCGAAATCCATTTTTAATGAGCATTAGTCCGCCGAAAACGGAAGATAGGTCAAGCTTGCCCGGCCCTCCGCCTGTTTGGTGAAGATCGGCCTGGAACACGCCCTAAGCGGGACAGCCAGTGACGACTGCTGCCGCCAGATGTTTACTTCCTGTTCCAGACAGACCCACGTGCTGCGTGTACCCAGTTACACAACAAGTACACAACTCCACCGGCAATTGTGCGAGGCCGTTTTCTTTATTTAAAGTTAGCAGACATTAACTTTAAAACAATCCGATCCAAAAACTTGGCGAAACAAAACTTTAAAAGGGCCAACTTTTTCACAGCCTGAAACGTGGAAAACTTGAATGTTTATTCAGAAATTACATGACAAATCTGAGTATTTACACAACTGTATAGTAATACATACCTTCTGTGAGGTAGAAAAAAAGAGCGAATGATACACAGAAATGAGTCTATGACTGTGTACTGTACATTTTCTTTGCGCTTATGAACTTAGAATATTCAGCAATAAAGTATAAGATTATACATATTTTCATTACAGAATTTTGAATTGTCAGCTAAGCAAATGCTGTAGTTTAACTGCCAACTGGCGAGATAGACAGATTGTACAACTTGACACATAAATATGTAATAAACAGCATTTAGGACGTATGTACAAATGATTGACTATTTAGCTGACATGATCTGACATATAATCAATACATCTATACCTTCCCTTGTTTGAGTGAGAGCACATCTCCTAAAAACAGTACAATTTTAAATAAAACAGAGCTGAAATTTAACAACCAAAAGCCAAAAAGAAAAAGAAAAAAAAGTTCCCTGACAGCTTGTACAAACTCATTACCCTTCATGTTTGCTCTTTGGGAGCCAGAATCGTCAGCTTTCCAACACCATAAGAGGCCTTAGTTTTTTGTTTGAGTCTCTTTAAAGCTCCAGTGGGAAAATAAAATGTCACTTCAGGTTATGACAGGTAACACAAATCAATCCATGCCAAATATAAAAGCATAAATCAATAAAAGTGCATCTAATAAGATGTTTCAGCTTAACACAATCAATCTAAATACCTTTTTGTTCTCTTGTTCAAATGAAGTTATGTCACCGGAATCTTTCTTGAGCTATTGTGAAATTATGAAGACTTGGTACAATCAGAGAAATGAGAACTTTTTCAAAGTGTGTAGGCTGATCATCTGAACATAGTGTTTCTGCCTCCTGACTTCTTAAGGCACCTTCCCTTTTTTTAATGGCCTAGAACATCTCACCTGTTTCCAGTGTCACCTTTTAGAGAAAATAGGAGTAATAAATGTGGCTGTTTGACAAAGTGAGAAACACATTCAGTGCCCGTGGGGCACCGATGAGGTTGACGATGGCTGCAGCTTCTCAGATTTGCGATCTTTGGCTTCTGTGTCTGATGAGGAATCCGAGTCCTGGGCCTGCTGTTGTTTCATCCACATATCTGCATACAGGCCTCTTTTGAGGAGCAACTCCTCGTGCCTTGGGTGGAGAGATGGCTGTTAGTAGCTTATAACTGAGAGAACAAAGTGCATAAAAGGCAGTTTCAAGGGGACACTTACCGCCCTCGCTCTGCGATCCGGCCATCACTAACAACCAGAATCTGATCAGCTCCAATGATGGTGGACAATCTTTAGATAGATAAATACAAAAATAAATGACCAAGCTGAAAGAAAACTAACTAAACTAAGCCTTTAGGGATACAACGGTCAGCTGGACATCTGACCTGTGGGCGACGACAACGGTTGTACGGTTGGCGCAGACTTTAGCCAGCGAGGCCTGGATGTTGCGTTCCGTCTGCGTGTCCAGAGCAGATGTCGCCTACAGACAGACTCTGTTAGTACACTTCAAGTAACAGCGGACAGTATAAGTGCTCAGAGCTGCGCCACAGATAAAACGGGTTGTCCAACGGGTTTCTGAACAGATGATTGTCTGAGTCATGAGACCCGGTGCACGTGGACAGGGACACTGTAGCTGTGTGTGCAGTCACAAACCTCATCAAGCAGGATGATCTGTGGCGCTTTTAGGATAGTTCTGGCGATTGCCACCCTCTGCTTCTCTCCTCCACTCAGTTTCAGACCCCTTTCACCAACCTGTGTATCATAACCTACCAGAAATACAGGAGAGTGGCTGCAATTACAACTATTCAGCCCTAAAACACAACGCTCCGAATACATTCGGTTTATTTAAATAAATAATTCAGTTTTACAAAAGTAGAGAGGTGAGGCATGCTGCTTACAGAAGAATTAGAAAAGCAGGGATTACCTTCAGGGAAGGTCATGATTTTCTCATGTATATCAGCGGCTATGGCAGCCTCCTCCACTTCCTGGTCAGAGGCTGAGATGCGACCATAACGAATGTTTTCCTTGATAGTGTCATTGAAAAGGACAGTATCCTGGGGCACCACGCCAATGTGAGCTCTCAGAGATGTTTGTTTTACCTGAGGAGAGACAATGTCAAAAATGAAATGCCTTTTCTGTAAAATGTTTAACTTAAACTTACATTTATTTATGACACTGTACAATAGAATTTACTTTCAAACATGCAAATATTCACAAAGATTATGGAAGGCAAATTACACTTCTAGTTTAGTGACTATATTATGATCCTAAATTAACTATAAACCTTTCATACATGATTTATTGAATAATACAAGTTTTAAAAAACTATTCTTGGTTAGTTACTTTGGTGCCCAACACTTACTTTGGAGATGTCCTGGCCATCAATACGAATGCAGCCTCCCTGGACATTATAGAAACGGAAAAGCAGTCGCATGATGGTGCTTTTCCCAGACCCAGACTGTCCCACCTTTGGGAAAATATTTTTAAAAAAGTTAATACAGAGGACGTCTTAGAGAACATTAATGGAAAAAAAACAAACAGTTTTGTCATACCAGTGCAACTGACTGTCCTGGAAAAACTGTGAAGGAAACATCCTTGAGAATCTCCTTGCTGTAAAACAAAAGTAGTTAGGAGTTATGCTAAGGCGTGTCCTCACAATTACTTATGACTGTTTTGCAAAACATTGGCTACAATAAGTAAAGCATCTTGAACAAACCCATTTGTGTAGCTGAAGTAAACATTTTCAAACTCCACTCTTCCCAGTTTATACAGCAGATTCCCTGCATTTACTTCATCTTTCACCTGGAAAAGTGTACAGAACTTTAGGAAAGCTCACAGCAGGAGAATAAGACACCCACATTTCTTTGTTTGACACGTACCTCTTCCTCTTCCTCAAAAAGTTTGAACATGCTTTCCATGTCAATGAAAGAATTTTGGATCATTCTGCAGGGGCAAAGAAAAGATAAATCAGGTAAAGCTACACATTCCCGCAGGGCTGTGCCACAGCCGTTACTTTGTGTGCTTGGAAGTGCAAATTCCAGAAGAAAATGGCAACCTCTGTCTACCTTTCAAACAGATAGAAAGAATCTTAACAAAGTATTCTAAGCTTATTTTGCATCGTCTTACCTGTAATAAGTTCCAAACCAGTTTAGAGGAGTGTACAGCTGGATAATGTAAGTACCAAAGAGAACAAAATCCCCAACCTGAGACAAAATGAAAGTGCTGATAGTCAGATGATTTAGATAAGGACAGCTCTTCCAATCATTTGGTAAAAAATAAAGACAAATCAACTTATTTGAATATCTGAAATTGGAGGGATAAACTGTTTCAGCACCTGAAACTTTCCTTCAGTGACAAAGTAAGCGCAGAGTAAGGAGCCCGCCAGCAGCCCCGAGCCGATGATGAGGTTCTGCGTTTGGTTGAGGAAGGCCAGGGATGCCTGCGTCTTCCACTCCGAAGCCTAAAACAGAAGACGTCCATGAACATAAAGCTAGCAACAAGTGACACAGGGACAAAGACGTAGAAGGGAGCTCCTTAGTGTCAAAGTAGATTTAGTTCTTGTGAGGTTAACTTTTTTCTCTCTTTCGTTTCTTTTTCGGCTGCATGCTTAACCTGACACAACTCAGTTCTTAACTCCAACTTCTGAGCATCTTTTACCTGAAATAACTAAAACCTATTGCGTTTGTTTTGACCTACAAATGTCAAATTTTGAAAAATATGCCTGGATTCCCTGGCTGGCACCATGTGACAGAACGAGACAAGCCTGTTCTGACTCCTGTCAAACCACTACAAAACATCCTTTGACTGGGAGATGTCTTATTAGGGAGAAAACAGTCTGCCTAGCTCTAATGTCTCTTGTGCGTCAACTGTGATGAATGAATACCTTTGACCTACCTGATATTTCAAGATTGCATCTTCAAAACGGCTGGCCTCATAGTTCTCTGCGTTATAGTACTTCACCTGTTGAGAGACAAAGCAAGTCAAACTTTGACTTGTCAACAGTTTAGACGAATCCTGTCAAATTTTAAAAACCTAGCTCAAGGTGCCCCGTGAATATGTCGGAGTAATTCTCACACGGCTCAGTGAAAGAGAAGGCTAATGTTGTCATGTACCGTCTCAAAGTTTAACAAGGAGTCCACAGCCTTGGACTTGGCGTTGTTGTCCTGCTGATTCATGTCCCGTCTGTACTTGGTTCTCCATTCGGTGATGATGATGGTCAGAGCTGGGGATCATCAACCAGCGTTAAGAAAGCTTCAATACACTTTCATCTTCTGCAGATCATATCAAGGTTAACCATTAATATCTGGTAGATAGCTTTGGTGTAGCAGCCCCCGCTTACTGAGGTAGAGCGCCATGCAGATGAAGATGATGAGGCCGAACCAGGCGTTGAAAAAAGTGATGAAGTAGATGATGGAAATGACAATGTCAGCAATAGTGGGAAAGATGCTGAAAACGATGTAGCTGTGAAAAAAAACACACAAAAAAAGTAGTTCATTTAACAAATGATCTTAAACCAAATTGTGCTTTTATTGGTACATTTAATATTTGATTCAAATTCAGGCCATCCCATCTGTGGCCAATAAGGTCACGTCAGCGAGGTCTGACCTGAGCAAGCTGTTGATGGACGAGGTGCCGCGGTCAATGCTCCTCAGCACGTCCCCGGTTTTCCGTCCCAGATGCCAGCGTAGAGAGAGGGAGTGCAAGTGGGCGAACAGACGAACCTGAACCATCCGATTGGTGTACTGCTGCACCCGGATCCAGAAGAAAGAGCGCATGTTGCTGACAAAGCCTGACGCACCTGATCAGAGGAGAAAACTGTTAAAGGTGGCCTTAGTTCATTTATGCCATACTTTCCTACGGGGTAGAACCCATACGCCCGGCTCACCTGCCCCTCCACCCTGCAGGAACTTGAAGAACACATAAATGCACACTGTGGTGGCCAGAGTACGCCAGCTGCTGCCATCAGTCAGTTCATTCACTATGAAAGAGGGTAAAGGGGGGAATAGGATTATGATTGTGTGGCTGCATATTCTAACAGCTGTTTAACTAAAGAGGCACCTCTGAATCAGAGGTCTATGAAAAAGAGGGAGCTTCACGTACCAATATTTTTGTAGTAAATAGGTACAAAGACATTAATGGCCCTCTCAACTCCCAGTAGACCCAAACAGAAGAGAACCAGGATCTGGAGAACGATATTGCCCCGAGGCCACATGTACGGGACGAGCAGGACCACCTTCTTCCTGAACCCCTGCCAGGTGGACTGGTTCTCCTCTCTTCTTCCTAACAGACTCTGATGCACAGAAACATACCCTTAAACACAAACTATTTCCACAAAAAAGTGCAAATGCAACAAAAAAGGGAGCTCAGTGTTGCTACCTGCCCACTGTTCTCCACATCCCGCTCGTCCTCGTTTATCAGAAGCATGTAAGGCCTCCGAGGCAGCCCCGGCGCTTTGAGGCCGATGAAGAACAGCAGCCCAGTGCTGCTGTAGCGGATCAGCCACAGAGCGAATTTCACCTGATGGGTTCAAAGACATGTTCAAGAGGATCAACACGGATGCCCTATCACGGATAAACCAGCTGCAGCAGCCACGGGGGAAAGGCGTGGATCTAATGCTCAGAACACAGCTATGCAACAATAAACAAGTCAATTAAGCAGGGCTAAATCTGGGAACTACTCCTTAAATTCACATTTCACCATCATGTGGACAAAACATAACCACTAATTAATTAAAAAGTGAAAGCTGGATACCATGTGTGCTGTAATATAATATAATATAATATTAAATGATAATAATGAACACATTTTCTGACAGACAGGTAAAATATGACAAAAGCTCCATAAAAGAAAAAAAAGTCAAGTCATGCTTACGGCTATGAAAACACAGAGTGGAGCTAGCTGCCTCTGACTCAGTGTGGGAGGGGCAAACCTTTCTCTTTTGCTTTGATTGGCTCACAGTGGAGAGTTTAGGAATTGAGTGTCTGACAAAGCAATGACTCAGCAAAAATCAGAGAGAAAACGCAGTGTTGTGCCGTTTGGGTGTATGCATTATCCTTAAAACGCTTTGCATAGCTATGACAGGAGTGCCTCCAAAGACAAACACTTATTCTAAACACAAAACCAGCCTTTGACCCACTTTTTGAAAAGGTTTTATCATAATGACTGTGCATTCAGGGAAGTGGGGTTGGTGAGTGGACATTACACAATAAATTAACCCTGGCTCGAAAAAATTCTAAAAGACACACACTTGGGAAACAAAACACAAAGCACAGCCAGGTCTATTTTCTTTCCATCCGATCAAAAACAAGATCTCTTGTGATGCGAGGCGTGCGCCCACCTGCTGTTCGGTGCCCTCCAGGGCCCACCACCAGTGAGGACTGTACCAGGAGACGAAGGCCAGGTTCTCAGCTGAGAAAGCAACAGCCCAGAACACCAGCAGGACGGTGCTGTGGCCCCTTGTCCGGTCCATCAGCAGGACCCTCCGCCTCTCCACCCTCAGCGTGGCTAAAGCCCACGCCCACGCGGCCACGCAGAAGCAGCCGTACAGCACCACGTAGCCTGGAAGCTCTGCCGCCGTGGCAAAGCGCCACACCATTCCACCCAGGAACTGCAGCAGGAGGAGGACGGAGGTGGCCAGCTGGAAGCCGTACAGGCGGGAGCGCGGGATGAACTTGGGCTCCATGGTGGTGCCATACTTCTGGTAGCATATGCAGTGCAGGGTGCCGAGGAAGAAGGCGATGGTGAGCAGGATGGTGGGGACCAGTGTGAAGTAGAAGCAGGGGGAGATGCCCTCATCCACCCAGGTGTGGGAGATGGAGACATTTGATCCACAGTAGCTCTGTATGAACACCATGGCTGCAGCCGGGGACAAAAAGGAGTTTATTAGACACAGAAAAAACAAAGTATTTAGAGCAAGAACAAAAGTATAGAGAGTCTGTATGTTCAAAGAACAAATTACTAGGATAGTGGTATTTGCAAAGGAAACACATAACACATAAACACTACTGGCTACATGCTGTCAAAGGAGGGAGCCAATAAACATTTGCTGCTAAAAATATAAACCCCACCACATTATCAGCGCAGGACAGACACGCTAATCTCAAGGTGCACACCGGTTAAACGAGCAGCTTAACGGGCAAAAAAGAAAGACGAATTAAGCAGTGCTTCCTTACTTCCTTAGGCAGACACACACAGGCTGCTGCCAACCTGAACTCAGAGCAGCAGAGGTTACCCCGGAGAAACCAGCCCGCCTTCCAGTCGCTGTTAGCCGGCTTCTGGGGAGCCCGGGGCCGCCTTTCCGCGAACGAGCACTAATGGGGTTAAAAGCTGCAAAGAGCGGCGACACTCCACAGCCATGCGTCAGTCATCCTTACCACCGAATGCGTGGACTCGAGCCTAGGGCGCTTGTCCTTGTCGCGTGCGCGTTAGACAACAGCTATCCATGACTCGGCATCGACGCTTTTACGCAACGCGCTGTAACCGGCGCGGCGGGCTAGAGCGCCCCCCAGCGGACGAACAGGGAACTGCGCCGTGAACATGTGAATGAAGAACTGGGACGGGGAAGGGAAAGGCACAGCTTGTTTTAATGATAACTGAGTCTAAAATAACAAAAGGTTTGGTCATTGACAAAAACAAAACAAAAAAACAAGCAGCACTGTGAGAAATAAATGTTATGAGGAAAGAAGTGGATACCCAGAGGCAGAAAAAGAAATAATAGCAGGGCCACGATTAACCCTCTGTCAGAAAAAAGTTAAAGCCAAAAAAAACATTGACTGCAGTGTGCCTATAAGCACCAATGATTACAATTAGAGATATTAAAGATAACACTTTATGACTTTTAATAACTGCTGTAGTCTTACACAAAATAATTACTTTATCATTTGTGCTTTAAAATAGTGCTACTTGAAATGGGTCATTGATGTGAAAAACAACGACACAAACAAACACTTAGAAACGAGTATAAAGACTCAACCTGTCTTTTAGGGAACACATATCATATCCATACATCTTATTGCTGGGAGGGTCGCAGGCGGGGTTACAAGCAATCCCAGCTGACATTGGTCAAGATGTGGGGTACACCCTGAACAGGTTGCAGACCATCACAATCATACTCACATTTGCATTCCCTGCCTGGGGATTCAAACCGGGAGCACGCATGCTGTGAGTGCAAACCGCCTCGCCAGAACACGTTATGTTTTTGCAAAATTGTCTCACACAAGTTGCCCACAGTGTGCAGCTCTCAAATTTGATGGCATGATACAATGGTAAAGATAAGATAAACAAGTCATAATTAAACAACCTGTGTGATCAAAGTCCAGCAAGGCTGAAAAGTATATATTAATCATCCACAGGAAATAAGAGTAACAAGAATCAATGAAACAGTAAGTTTAAACAGTAACAACACTATAAATCACATGTAACGATATAGACACTGAATCAGCAGGTGGTGCCACGCGTGAGCTGTGAAGATATACGGGGACAGCAGTGTTGCTGCACATTGCGGCAGCTGGCCTCAGCAATACAACCATGTCATACAATCAATACAGGTGTTAAACATTAGACAGCAACAAAAAAATGACGTCAGTGCGCCATGTGACTAATGCGGTGAGCATTCAGGTCTGACGCCTGCTGTCAGGGGTTCTCTGAGGACTGATTCAGGCAGAACCCCCCCCCCAAAAAAAAAAAAATTCAAGAGCTTTTTCAGGCAAAGAACTAAAGACATCGGAAATGGTTGAGTCAGTCACTTGACATCAGCCCAGCACAGTGTGCTTTTTTTTACTAAGACAGAGACAAGCAATGAGAATAACTACTTCGTGGAAATGAATGCAGTCGTTCAATGCACCCAAGGGACTGAAAATCAATTACATCCAATATTAACAAAAGACAAATTTTCTTAATTATGTAAGTGTAATAAATTACTTTTAAGCCTGTTTAATTAGGTTACATATTAACTTTATTAAGTTTGAATTAAGATTATAATTGAATTATATTTTATACGGTACCTGAAACAAATATTGTAAATCAGTCAATTTCAAAAGTGCTTCAATAAAGAATACTTTCAAATTTAAAGTATTATGTTGCTCCAGTTTTTGTATATTTCGTGCAAAGTGCCATTGTGACGTTGATGGCATGCAATGTTGAAGAATGACCACTAGATGGCACTAAATACAAAGCTATGACCAGTAGACGCGTTTAAACAACAGCATCCTCTGAATGAGTTTTTATAAGATCTCCATGAACACAAAGGCAGGTGGTTAGGATACACAGCTTCTGGACATGTCACATAATAACAGTGTGTCACCCATTATTAATAGCAGTCTGCAATTTGAAAGCCACATAAAAGCCTCTGACTGACTGTCATTATTGTCCAGTAGCAAGAGTGTATCTCTTCTACTTGGAGGGGTAATTTCCTGCTCTACAACTCACAAAAGCACATCATCCTGTGGTGATGAGGGGGTTTAAGTTATAAGTGCCTCCCCATTCAAACCTCAAATTCAAGGTTTTCTAAAAAAAAAAAAAGAAATGAAAAGAAGGAAGGAAGCAACTCCAAAAGGACCTGTCAGTTTCTTCTTTTCCCTGAGAAACAAATAAATTACTGTTTGGAAAAAGTGTATTTGTGCCACTGTGTATGAACCTGTATATGAAAGACAAAATAATGTGAAGCATATCCACATGTAGTGTGTCATAGAAAGTTAAAAAACAAAACAAAAACAAAAACCAGAAAGAAAGCTCCGTCTCTCTCACACAGACACAGGACACAGGCAGGAATGGAAAAAAGGGCTAAATCTTATCATTTTGAGCCTTCACAATGGAAATAAAGAGCCGCTAATCTGCTTCATCTCCCCGGTTCTTTTGTGTGAGTGGAAATGGACCTTCTGTCCATCGGCTGCTTGTCACCCCACTCTTTTGTCCGCGAGTGGATGTGATGGCCTGCCCATCACAAACCTCATCTCTCTCCTCTTTTGTAGAGACCTCCACATACAGTCTCAGCTGGAGCCCCATAAATCCTTTAAATGTCTTTTCTTGTGCTCAATCCTACCTTTTCTCTTATTCTCCTTCCTTTGTTTGCTGCAGCCTGCATGGCTCATATGAATGGAGACGGGGAAAAGATGAATGTATATGCTGGTCTAATCTGTTGATTTTGTGAGAGAAGATTAAATGTGGTGTTCGGAGGGCTACATCCAATCTTATTAGTACTGGGGCCGATCAATACAGGTTTTCAATTCTGCTCAATGGAGTTTTCAATGAAAAAGTGGGGCTTGTGAGATTTCTCTTACCATGAGCATATTGGCAGATGACCTTATCTTTGATGTTCACACCTCACCCATGATCCTTTGTGTTTGGTTTCACAAAGCAGTGTGTAGTCTTTCAGAAAGACGATATACACTCAGCTAAACTCTCAGCGAAAAAACACTTATTCATAATTTTCAGTGAGTATTGGGAATAATAAGGCTGACAGATTCAGTGTGATTCTGTAATTTAAAGGCTTTCTTTAACTCCAGGCATTTAGGAGGGTTACCAGCTTCTGAGCACAGAGTCAACAACTTTAAGCTTGAGTGCTGTTTGCAAAGCTCTCCATTAAAAGGACTTCCAACACGCTCACTGTACCGAGCCTGACACCATTTCTCTCAGGTCAAGTTTGAACTGTGGGACCCTTGCCCGCAGAGAGCAGCGCAATCACCTTTCCTACTGAGAACAGAACCGAGCAGGAGATAAGATCTCCTGTCAGACTGCTCTTGACAAACACAAAAGGGCTCTCTCCACTGTGACTGAACCTCACTGCAGTCCAGGACAGAAAGAGAGGCACTGGGGACGGGGGTGAAGTGGGCCCCCCAAGCCATGAGCGCAGAGTGGTATAGAAGCCCAGGAACGATGGAAACGGAGAACGCGTGTGTCAGATAAGAGGGAGTAAAGAAACCAGTCTGAACCTCTCTGTGTGTGGGGATTCTGTCACAGATACGAAGGCAGATAGTCTGAGGCAGAGAGCTATTGTCAGAACGGTAGCACAAACCTGTCTATTTACCAGGAGCACAACAGATGGAAAAACTCACAAACTCCATAGTGTTATTTCTGTAGCACAATGCAGAGGCATTCCTCCAGTGTTCCTGTTTGGAACACTAGGGGTCCCCTCACATCGTGGTGTTACTTGTTGCTTCCGCACACAAATATTATGCAGATTAACAAAACTGGAAAGAAATGGCTTATTGTTTTTCACAAGTACTTAGACCTCAAGGCAGACGTGCATAAGACTTTATGAAGAGCAGGGAAATTAATGAGCTTGAAAATACCTGACAGCGACAACACACACAGTAAATCCACAGTGAAGAAATCCTGGCCTGTATGTGAACCTGGAGGCATCTTTCTACGAAGAACAATGGCACTAAAGGAAGTCAAAAGAGAAAATGTGATCACTTCTGGGATGATAAACGGTTTCAGCAGGACTTAATCATCTGAATGACACACATTAATCTAACTATAACAGTATGAATATGACCATTACTGAACCTGAAAATAAACACTAACAACCAAATCAGAGCAATGTGAGTGAGCAGGATTTATGATGTTTTCAGTCGCCAGAGAACAGGTTAAGCTGCCTCCATTTCAGTCACCGGTTGTGAGCATGTGGGGGTTGGCTCCACTGCCAGTGATGGAGTCTTTGATGGCTGGAACCGGCTCCTCACGCCCTCCACTGGCCTGCTGCAAATGTCAAAAGGTTGATGTGTTTGACCTCCAAATACCATAATCCAACTTCTGCCAAATCCACAACCCTGAGAGGCAATAATGTGACCATGGCTGCTTCTGGACATCCAGATGCTGTTGATAAAACAGAAAAACTGCAACCTCAGTGAGTTTGAAACGGCTATGTTATGACCTAATTTGGATTGAATAGACTGATCTGATTAAATCCAGATGAGACCTGAAGCCGTTCGAGGGACTGGAGGATGTTATGAAAGTACAGAACACCAGAATCTTTAGACTTTTTTTAGATTTGTTGATATGTGATGTGTGTTTTAATTATTACTCTTTTTTTCACTACTTTTTCTGCTGTTTAGAAGCACTTTTGCATGTCCCAAATCCTATGTGGGCATTGTATCGTGGGACAAATGTTTTGACAGAAGCCTGGCTCAGATGAAACAACCTACTTCATCTTTTCAGTTTTGAAGACACAAAACTCTCAGAATCTTCAACAGCTGAGGTGCTTGTGCTGAGAAGAATGTCACAAAAAGTGTCTGAACATTCTGAATAGCTTTTCAACAAGGCAGACAAAGTCTCCCTGCTCACAACAACAACTTTCCAAAGAGCCCTTTTAATAATAACTTATATCTATTGATTTGATATGAAACAAAAATGAGTTACAGAAGTTGGGAAAAGTATAATTTTATTGAACTGATTAATCAACAAAGAAATGTAACATCCGTAAAATAAAAAGCAGTAAATGCATTGTTGTTGGGCTCTTTCTGACAAAACTGAGCAGATATACTTTAAATAAAGATTTAAAAAAAAATATATACGTCCTTTATCATTAGACTAAATTGGATGAGTTCAAAGCAAACTATTGACACATTTGTAGCATCCACAGTTGTCAAATGCCAGACACATACCACCTCCACCCTGGGAATAGTACAACTGTGTAGTCCCACCTGTTGAGAACGCTCCATTCAGTCCAGCCAGGATTTAGTTTTCTCCATGTTTGTCCCTTTGGTAAAAGAGACCCAGAGTTGTCACGGTAAAAGTTTTTGGAGGTTCCACTGCACTGCTCCTCCAAGTGCTCATTATGGACCTCATGTGACACGATCTGATAAAAACTAATACTCTTTTTGTGTTCAATGATGATGAAATGCCGCCTTCTCCTCTAGCTGCGATGAGTGCAGGGAAATACCCCAAAATGATGAAGAATGGTCTGTTGGACATCCAGGTATTGCCCAAAGATGAAAAGCCCCAAACAGACAGTTAAAAAATTCTACTGACATACAGGTCAGCAAAAAAACTAGAAAGGGCAGTTGAAAAAATTAATTCACTTGATAAAATGCAAGATATGAGGACTAAGTAACACTGTCTCACCCCTTCTCATCTTACTCATCACTATGGCAGGTAGGACTTCAGCAAAAACTCACAACAAGAGGACCATTTTGTCAAAATCACTTCAATAAAAAATCATCAAAACTGACATTTATCGTTTGGTGCCTCCATTAACTGGAGTCAGCAATGTCACTGAAGATAAGGGAGCTCGGTAAATGCTCCTTTTGATTTAAAAGACATTTAAAAAAAAAAAGTTCTGACGCAATCCAAAAAATCCATAAAGAGGGCGTTGGAACATGACCAATCCTGTATAGCTCTGATCCAAGTACAACGTCCCTGTTCAGACACTGCATTTCCCCAAACAGCCCCTGTAACATCCCAGAGATAGATGTTAGCACCATTACAGCAGTCATTATCAGCAAGGACATCACAAATTGAGATAAATGATTCAGTTATATGTGTCAGACTGAAGCTTACAGAGCAAAAAGAAGCGTGGACACGTACATGTGGAGCCAGCATAAGCAAATGATAAAAAATGATAATAAAAGCAGACCAAAAACATGCACGAGACAATAAACTATGAAAACAAATGGGGAAAACAACAGGGAGACATATTAACATATGGACAAAAAAATCCTGTGAAAATTTAGATTTCAACCAGATCTTCAAGGTAGGGATTCCTGCCAAAGTGACATTTAAACACCAGCTTCTGTCATGCAATTTCTTAATGTGTTTTATCAAGCTATGTGTGTTTTAGAGCTCACTTGTAATTAAGATTGCTCATTTACGGGGACTAATCTATTAATAAATTGAATTTATTATCATGTATCACAATGCCTGCAACTCCTACACGATAACTCATTAAACCCAAAGATAAATTATACTATTTTAAACCAAAAGAATGTATGTTAGGAAAAAAAAAAGAAAAATCGACAACAGGTGGTATTCTGAATCTGGAAGTATTCTGTCAAACAATGTGAATGACAGCACAGTGGCTGGTACCTCATCCTTTCAGTCCGGGGTCCGACCCAGGTTTAGTAAGCAGTACCCCAAGCATGCACAGTTCCTGGTCCGGAGACACAAATGCACATTTAGTGTGATTTATCCCTAACACATTTGAATAATGGAGTATAAAGTGAGAAGTATTTAATGAACTTGAAGTGCCTTTATGATCCCCCACTCAGGAAGGATTAGGAAGAAGAGGAGGCACCTTCCTGCATGAGTAGCTCTGCAGCCGGGCTGACTTCCACATGGCTTGCTGGGGATGCTGCCAGGGAGCGAAATGTCAATTTTAAAGGAGCATCTCTTTCCTTATGGGCTGGAGGGTGACGGATAATGCCTTTGTGCATTAGTGAGAGGGGAGGGCCATCCATCACGGCTATGTGAATGTGTCGGTCTGCGTGCGTTTGTGTGTGTGTGTATTAGCTCGCATGTGCTGATCGTATGCAGGTCGTGTTGCTCTGGTGTGGTTATAAGAGTGTAAGCAGAGGATGGTGTGATGGGAGGGGGAGCCTTGCGGGAAAATCCAAAACAGGCAGAGCATCTGGAGACAAGGACTCTCACTGGTGTCAAGCAGGGGCGGGTTATTTATTTGGTTGGGGGTCGTGGGAATACTGGAAGCATCTTCTTGCTGATGAGGAACTGTTGCTTTTAAACACATCATCGGTGATGTTGTATGTTTTATGCCTGCCCGCAGCTGTTGTCTTGGATTCAAGCTATTTGGTGGGAGGGAAGGAAAGACAGTTATGGAATAAAAAACATGCATGCATATGTACACAGTGGCATGCTCAAGTTTGAGCGAGCCCGCTCAAAATCTTCTGTGTTCTATTAAAAAAAAGGGGAAAAATAGGAAAATATTAACTGATTTCTAAAAGCTGTAAAGTGAAAGAGAGACAGCCAAGAAGTTATTTTGTTCTTTTTAAGCAGCAGGATTACTAACAATTTATAGTTCATGGTAAATACTTTGCCACATTCTAATGGCATTAAAGACGGCAATCCTGGCTAAAACGCTAAAAACAATCCCTCATTTATTATTTGCAACGGATCAATATTTATCAAGTTTAAGAGCAAGAAAGGCAAATGGAGGTGAAAAGTGGGTGAAAATAAGGGCAGCAGTGAATTCATTCGCGAATAATTTGCAGGACTCGGCATTTTCTCTTCCAGAGAAACCTGACAGTCAGTGTGGAGGCTGCGAGAAAGTGATACTGTAGTTTGACCTGTTGAACTATCCCCGTTTGAAATGTCGCGCCCAGTGGAAAATAACATGCAACACACATGCTAATGCTGTTCTTGTTGTCACTCGGGTTTCTATAACAACTAAAGGTGAAGGATACTGGCCTCTAACTAAAAGGCAGTTGGAGTGGGAGGAATGCTGATATCTTATCCTGTACACAGGCAACAATGCACAGAAGACATATGGTAAAAACAAGCCCCATAGCTGTGTGTTCACACCGTGTTGTCAACCCACCCATCCTCATGCTCTTGTTGTTTTCCCACTCTGGGTGTGTTCAGAGAGGAGGCAGGTGGTGTGTGCTCCCCAGGTTTCATCCTCTGAGGGTTATTACTGTTACAAATAATCCCATGATGACGGCAAATTCAAACTGTGTCAAGAATAAAGACGCGATATTGATTTGATATTTGCAAGAGTCTTTGTTGGAGGATTTGGGAGCTTGTTTGTTGTTGATTCCAGTGTATATGTGGAAACAGTCGCACCGTCTTTGTGTGTGGCCCTGGTCATGGGAAGCAGGGCTTTTGTGAAGCTTGCTTATTCTACTACGTTATGTTTACTCAATTCCATGCTTGTGCCCCAGTGGCCTGATGCTGTTATGTCTCAAAGGGCCCAAACTGTAGTTTGAGAGTGACTGATAAGCAAATTGAGCAGGCTCCCCTTCCCTCCAGGCTCAGTTTGCTTATATGCAGAAAGATAGTTCCAATTGTTATATTTTTCCTTCTACTGCTTTTTCCTTGTGTACCTCTAAATCAGTGTGAATATTTTTTGGCAGAAGTGCTAAAGCTCTTTGGAGTGTGGTGATTTGAAGCCCGTGCAGCTGAAAGATTCACAGTGTGATACAATAATTCAGGTGAAAAACAATGCACGGCAGAGAGGAATGCGCAGAGTTAAATCTCCAAAATGCCTATTGCAAATGTGCCATGAATCTACCACCAGGGCATCGTTCAGCCGGAGTGTGTGTGCGAGTGTGCACAGCCGGATGGAGAAAAAGAGGGAGAGATTGCTAAGTTGGCGGTTTGAATGATGTTTAGCTGGAGCTCAGCGCAGATGAATGAGGCTGAAAATCCGCTTTCCTCCTGGGTGCAGTTACTCAGAGCACTATGATACAGAACTATCACCGAGAGAAGGATGTCACCACATTACAGGCTCACACACACACACACACACAATTTCCACCTCCTACAAGGAAGAAAATATAACCACCATCAACTGCAACCCACTCAGAGGATTGAGGGTATACACAGAGCAGAGCTCCATCCCACATTAACCAAACAGAGAGCTCTCCTCCAGAGGTTTCACATGGACACTGGCCTCACTGGCACCAATCTCCCCTCTGCCTCATCACATTTTCTCAGAGCTCACACTGCTTATGATCAAATCAAGAAAAACAGAGGAAGATGGAGGATAACAAAACAATAGTCAATAAGTGTCAGCTGCAGTTTTGTGCTGAAATGGAAGTCAGCGTTGAGAATATATGAAAGGATGGATGGTTGTTACCGTATTCTGGGTTTTACTTTATGTGCTGAGATTTATAGATAGTTTATCATATTTGGAAATGACCTCAAGACCATTTCGTAAACTCAAATAGTACAATTTGAAATCTTTAAATCCTGCCTGTCTTGTTAATTTTATTCTTGGTGATTTTCCACAGACTTCATCCAACACTGTCCAACTTCAAAGGGGGAATGTGGCGGCTGCTCTTTCAAGGCCTCCTGGTAAACACACGTTTCTCGAGGAGCTAATTTCTTTCAGATGAGCAGATTTATAAGCAGAGCTGAGGCCAGTCAGGAAGTTCAGTTTTTTAAATGGTAAAACTGTAAATTACTTTGGAGCAGATGGGTCTCAAAGTGCAATTTGCCACAATGAAATTCAAGAACAAAGAGCTCATAGAGAAGCTTCTTTGATGACATTTACTGTTGAAAATAACTAAAGCAGGTTAACATTCCACATGACAGACATTAAGATGATTTTTATTTATTTTTTGTCTCTTTTAATGACAGTGAGTGAAAATTGTGTGCTCAGATAAGTATTTGCTTGTCACTGAAATCTGTCCCAGCTGCCTTCTTGAAAATGTGATCGTGTTGTCATTAACTGATCTCCACTGTTCAATGAATAGAGCTTTTTTCCACATTCTATTATTGACACCCTTGTTCAAATAATAACAGTCTTTACAACTCAGCCTTGCTGAGTTCATCTGACAGCTTTAAAGTGGTGAATTGTCTGAGGTACCGGCATTGAACAGATTGCTGCGGAGGCCATAAGATGTTTCTAGACAGAGCTCTCAATTCTTGACAACTTGTCAAGTTTGATTGTTCAACTAACAGCTTCTCTTTACTTAACTTGTGACTGACAGGTACACTTTCAGTGGTTGTTCACCGAAGTTCACGAGTTCACGGTGGTGGAGTTTTCACAGAACTGGCTTCGTCTGTTTTGAGAACTGGAAGCCTTTCTAAGTTGCAGAAGTCATCAGTAACGCTCTCATGATCAGGGCAGAACCACATTTTCACTATCACTGGAATTAAGGTATTAGTTGTCATGGATATTCTAACAAAGGCTATCATTAGATTAAATAAAGAATTACAACACAAAATACACCCATGGCACGATTACTGGTACCGGTGTCTTGTTTTGGTGAAAGAAACCACCTCTAAATGTTTCCTGCCATTTTTCCTGAGTTCCTGCCATGATTTAGTTCATTTTTTGTTTGTGGTCCAATATGCATTTCCAGATATTTGCATTCTCCGGTTTTCCATTTAAAGAGAAAGAAAGCAGCACAACCTTTTTTTTTTTTTTTTTTTAAAAGGGGTGTTTTTGTCAGCGCTCTAAAGTCACAAGTTTTGACTTAAGTCTTGAAACCAAATAACATGTATGCCATACTATTTATTTAAAGGGAAGCATTTCTTTTCCTGTAAACATTCTGCTGTATTCCCAAAGAGTTCTGCACTGTATTCTTTTGTTACCATTATCCCATATGAAGGTTTAGTAAAAGTCAGACTTACAGATATCCTCTTTGGCCTGTGCTGAAGGAGCTTCACGTGTCTTTTTCTTAGTATAGTGGTCTTAAATCATCAATCTCTGTTGCTCCAGATAACTTAGAAATATCTAAATATGTTTGGAATAGTTAGAATATGTATTTCAGAATCAAAGACAAACTTGTCGCATGTAGTACTGGAAAAACAGGAAGTCCCATTTCAGGTAAACATCTATAATTGGTTAATCCTGATTGTGATTTAGCGCAGGTGAGTCTTGTTAGGATTTTTCCTTTCGTTTCAGAAGACATTTTCTATCAAATTTCTTCATTTATTTATGTTGCTGTATCACATTTCAGATTTAATTAGTTTTGCTGTGACACATAACTGCTTTATTTTTCAAATCGTGATCAAAAAACCCTCAGCAAAATAAAATTGTTTATGTAAGGGCCAAAAACGTTAAAGTTCTGCTTAATTCACTTGATAAACTGTGTTTAAACTTTGCTTTAACGCAATTTTGTTGAACTTTTCTGCTAAATCTAAATGTTAGAAATTCCTTAATGTCCAGGAACTACGACACCATAACGCAAACTCAGCCACTACGACTCCAGACAGATGGTTGGCAGGGACTGTGATAGGCCTCCCACTATGCCCGATAACAAGGTTCCTGGGCTATACGGGCTAACTGTGACTGTAAACACACCAGCCTCAAGGGGAGTGAACAGTTGGCCTGCAACACAGGGCCACCGGTTTGTGTGTCCAGAATGAAAGTTCCGTTATGGGGAAATGGATGAGCGTTTTAATAGCCTGATGGAGTAGGAGCAGCTCAGATGTGCTGAGGGAGAATATATCAAAGCTGCCTCAGGGAAATCAAATCCAGTGCTGTTGAGCAAAAGCAGCACAAGGCAGTACAGTGTCTTCAGTCATAGCAGGAAAGCAAATCTGAAGCTAACAGAGGTATGTGATCAACAGCCCCTAAACCTGTCTCAATTCATACTGTATCTTTTTATCAAGTTAATTTCCTCTGCCCTGCTCCACAATGACCGGGCGGCCGGCCCAGTCTGCAGCTATGAATGGAGCTTCCAATCATTTCCTCTTTGTATTTGTTTTTGTCAGAGGCCCTGTCCTCTGGAGGAGCAGTAGATGATAATGTCACAGAGGAAGGAAAGTAATGGTCTGCCCGGTGTTTATACAAGACTTTGGCATTTGTTGTCATTCTGTCTGCCGTCATTGGCAGGCGCGCTGCCACAGAGCCCCTTTTCTCTCTGCCACCTCCTCACTGAAAAACCCTCCCCACTCTGACCCACATAGGTGCTTTGAATTGCTGGCAGGCACAACAAGAATATCTGGGCCCCCTTCCCAGGAAGACCATTGAGATGTGGGTACGTGGTGGTGGTGTGTGGATGATCTAAAAATGCAAGCGTGCTGTCAGTCTCCGTATGTGCTTGTGTGTACGCGTTGCTGCTGGTTTGTGTCAGCACTTTGGATGCAGTTGAAAGAGACGAAGGATTAGATTTAGTCTCACGGTGGTTCTCTTCTTCAGACTCACTGACAGTGCAGGGAGGAGGATATAGAGGATTTTTGAATTTGTGATTTCTGAGGCACTCTTAGGAGGGAGGAATTCTGTTCTATTAATATTCTGCATGGCTAAATCCAAATCTATTATGTAGGGCAAAAATTTAAAGCCAATATACTTTTGTTACAACCAGGCATTTTGTGCTGGGATGCTGTGGGAGGTCTGTGTGCAGGAACGAAAAAGAATTTCAAAGTGAAGAAGTTAGTCAACCAAGCAAAGTTTCCTTCCCCACTGTGCTGAATAACATTATGCCCTCTATCTTGATTACATAATCCCCAGATTAATTAGCTGTGTATTTGAGTCACTTCCTGTAGAGCAACCCTTAAATCGGCACCCACCACAATCTGGCCTATCGACTTACAGGACGCCAGATCTTTTTCTTTGAAGGCCGGTCTGGCTTCAGAGGCAAAGGAACTCTCTGATCTGACAGCTAAAGGAAAGGGCCCCTGCAGTGTGCCGTTACACTCTGATAAAAACTCTGAAAAACAACATTTGGGTAGCACACGCACTCTGGGGAGGAAAAAAATTAGGAATAATTTGGTAGTAAAAACAAGAGGTGGTATGGAACAATGACAATCTGGCTCCTTTGGTAATTTCCTGTCAGCATTCATTCGTGTGATGTGGTTGTGACTGTTCTGCTGGGATCAATCAAACTTGTGAGCAGATGGCATTGTGCTCCTCCAGCAGACTGGGGATTGTCTGTTTTTTTTCAGAGATGGTAATTGGGCATGGACTGGAGCACGCTAACAGCCACTGCCATCTTGGCTGTGTAGCAGCAGCACCTTTTGGAATGCCTCATCATGCCCTACCTGTGCCTCACGCTCCATTTCATATCAACTGAAACTGGTGTTTAACATGGCAGTAACTGACATGTCATGAGAGACAGAAGTTTCAGTGAGGAGAAACATTTCAGAGGAGAATCCCAGCAACAAAATGCAACATTAACTTGCACACTTTAATTAATCTTCCATTTTATCATTCCCAAGAGCCCCCTATCTTTTCCTTTTTATTAAATTATTTTTTCAAACAATGTTGGTCTGCTACAGGCATCCAATATACCCCAAAGAGTTGAGAAATCACATTCTGGATCAGAAAGTCTTCGCACTATTTACAAGTAGAGTTAGCATTTAGGCGAAGAAAGCGTATGTGGTTAAATGGATCCGTGTGTGGGAGACCTAAGAAGCTGTATAAAAGAGAAACACAGTAATTGCATGTGTACTGCATGATGGTGTGTGAGTGTGTGAATGTGTGTGTGTGGTTGAGACGCCGGGTACTTCAAAGCTTTGATGTGGAGCTCCTAAATGAGGGCCACCAGAGGTCCAGGCTAATGGGACATCATGTGGAGATTAGAGGCAAAGTGGAGCAGGCTAACAACACAGCGGTTATATGCATGTTACACAGAAAGACAGCAAGGAACATAAGTTTGTGTGCGTTTGGTCTGTGTACACACACTTTTTGTAATTAAAACTGAAAGTCAGGCACCTAGTTTCAGATGGAGCTTGAGGGTAATTGGACAGGAAAAATCTAGTTGTGTCCAAAATGATCACAGGAATGTCAGTGGGCCTAAAAACATTGTTTTGTTTTTTATATGCATCAAAGTAAAAAAAAAAGAAAAGTAGTGCCTTGCTCAGTATGGTATAAATCCTTTATTAAATAATCATAACAATAATTATAATAACAATCATAAAAAGAGCATTTCTGTACAAAGACCCCTTTAAAACAACATCAGCAGTCCTAGCAGTGCGAAAAGGGGGATCCTGTCCTCTTAAGTTGCTTGGTCCTCCCAGGCAGAAGGGGGCGCAGTGACTGTCTCAGTCAGTGTTAATTACTGTATCTCTGTATCTGATACTGGCTCCAAAGGCAAGCTGGATCCCCGAGGCTCCAAGGCACTTTGAAGAGAGTCAGTGGGATCCATAGATGTGGGCCTCAGAGGAGAGAAGAGGGCGAGCGTAGTGAGGGTGAATGGAATGAGAAGTTGAGTGGATGTGCGTGGGGATTTAATTTCTGAGTGTGTATGAGTGTGTGTCCATAGTTTCTTGTGTTTCTTAGAAGAAGATGTCTACTATTGTTTGTATATACATCAGTATATACAAGCGCAGTGTTTGTATGTTCATGTGTGGGAGGGAATTCTGAGATCTTTCCACTCACTCTCTCTTACTCATGGCTTACGAGTCCATTCAGAGCATGCCAGGCCCTTTTAACTGGTTCAAAACTTTTTTCTTAAAATAAAAAACCCACAAAAATAACAACAGCGAAAAGCTTGTCTTGCCAATAGAGACTCAACATTAAAAATCAACGTAAAAAAATTCACAAAATAGGCCGCATTTAGCCAACAAGTTGAGGTGTGGGTGGTGTGACGTAATGTGGGAGAGGATGGAGTAGGTCCTTTAAAATCATGGCTTTTGAGGTCCACATGTGAAATGTCTCAGTGCCGCACAGACGTTGCTTTTTCATTTCACAAACACTTTGCTTTTAAGGCTTGTTTTGTCCGGGCACACAGTCAGTCGTAGAGAGGAGCTGTGTATACTCTTTTTTTTTTCTTCTTCTTCTTTTTTATTTGTATTTGAGAGCACAGAGAGAACATCACCCCTGTGAGAGAGTCAGGAGATTTTCGTGCTCAGCCAGTCATAGTCTCTCTCGTTCTCTCTTTGCTTCTTTTCCATCATTGGTTCAGTCTCTGCCCTAACCAGCAATCCATAGGTTGCACCAACCAAAGCTCCTTGACCTTTTACCATTTACCGCAATGTAAACATGACCTTCTCTTTGACAGGAACCAGTAACAACAGTCTCTGACAACTAAATCTAACAATAACGTCTCCCCTTCGTCCAAAAAATGTGTTAAAATGCCCCCCTCCTCACCTCAGCACACATTTACTTTCTTCACCTCTTTCTTCCCAACTTGTCATCCATCAGGCTGGCAACAGGCCAGAAAAAAAACACTAAACAGAAAGAGTGATTGAGCAGAAATTCAAGGGATGTCAGTGACTAAAAATACCACAGGCTGTCAGGAACTAAGAGGGAAAACTGAGGCTGATAGGTAGCAGAGTCTATGACGGAACAAAAGAGCCGAAGGGCCACACAAAGGAGCTAAGTTCTAGGCCACTGTGTTCACATGTGATCAAAAAATACTTTTTCTAAGCACGTTCCTAACCTACCACCTTTCCAACACAATGTGTCTGGCTCTCTGTCAGTGTAGTTTACAGCATCCAGTTTCAAAACTAGATCAGTCTATGATGCATTGATAAACAGTTCTCCTTTGGTGGATGAGGAATCTGCCATTGATATGTCTTGATATTTACTTTTTTGAGGCCAAACGTCAGTGCGATGGAGCAGTCAATAGCGGTAACCCGTCTCTCGTTCATTGGCTTCCTTACCGCAAATATTTCCAGTTCTGGAAATATTTGCGGTATTTCCAATACTGGTGCCACATTTTCCCTTCTGATTGTGACCTGCACCACAGAGGAAGTCGACTGATACTAGAGTGATAAAGTGGTGGGAATGGAGAAAATAGTGAGAGGTTTTCACAAAATGGCTGCGTCTCTCCACCAGGTCCTCTCTCACGCCTCGGTGCAGCAGCGCTGTTGGTTGAGTTTCACCTTGTGCTTGAGGCCATCGTACAATTCAAAGTTGTAGTTCTCCAGAGTGGTGGAGGAGCGTGACGACAGTCCGCTGTAGGAGCAGGTGCAGTAGAGGAGGAGCCCGGCGCAGACTGCCCCCAGCAGGACACCCAGGGAGCTCATGACAATGATGGTGACCAGGATGGGGTCCAGAGTGTACAGCCACGAGTTGTCCTTTTCTGAGACGCGTGTCACCGGAGGGTCGGATGACGGGGACGCCGTGTTCCACTCTGGGAACTGCAAACCTGAGACAGGACGGCAAGCAGACAACAGAAGTCAACCTGATGACAGACAAGGGGTGGTTGTATCCATCTGTGTACTCATGTAAAGGCAGCAGTGACTATCAGAAAAGAAACCGGATTCAAGCTCCGGAGTTCTGCTTCTGCTGATGCTTTATATCTCAAGTTAATTTTGCCTTACCTCCACCTAGAGGATCCCTGTCAATGAAAAGCCGCCCGTCTCCAAACTCATTTGGTCTCTTAGCTGTTGAAGAGAAAAAGAAAACATGTGAAACAGGTGAAAATATTGAAAATTAAATTATAGTTCTATTCATGAACGCTAACACCAGACACACATACACAGGCTTTAAAATATAAAAATATGACTTTATTTATAGAGAAAGATCATTAAGATACATTCCTTTCCAACACACAGCCATCACATTGGATACTGATAGTATAAGACTGCTCATTCTGTGTAAATACAAATGCATAACACAATATCACTGACAAAGTCATTTCTGTCAAGTTAAACAGTATAGTGTATTTGACATTTAGACGGAGAAAATTAAAGGCAACATTTCAACATCGAAGAAGTGCTTGTGGTAGTCGTGCTTTCTGTGAAGTGGCGTGTGTGACATGAACTGCAAATAAACATTTTATGTCAGTGATTAAAAAAGTGGTAAAAGTAGCAACGATTACAGTATTTAAGTCGAGCGCGATAGCTCCAGTCTACTATCATTTTTACATTAGTTTCCTAATTACTCTAAGTCTGTGTCTGTTTGCAGCTCTTGGCAAGCATTCAGGAGTGGGAGTAAGTGCTTGGCCAGGCACATGTCTAGATCTGGAGGTCTTTGACAGCCAATGGCATTATTAATAGCGTTTCCAGGGCAACACCAGTTGGCAGTGGATTGGGCTATACGGGGAGGGAAAAGTGCTTACGAAGCTTTAATAAATGTTAGCTGTCCATTAACTAATTACAACTATTAGAGGCTTGGTGCGTAATGGTGTCGAAATGCATCAAGTCGGGTGTCCAAATCCTCCTCCCCAAGTTGATTTAAAAGCACAGAGTAAACTGTGTGCCAAAAAGAACCTTTTTTCATTCCAGAGAGAAAAGTGCAGCTTTGTAATTGTGTCAACAAATTGAGGTGCGTGCGACTGAGCTGTGGGGTAGCATGTGATGGATTTTTGAAGCTGCGACAGACTGAAAAAGCAATGCTCCGTTTAGCCAGAGCGAAGGCCTCAATTTCATTCAAACCAGCCGAGCTTGTGTCAAATCTCACCAACTCTGTAGCAACTGAATTGAGATAAACGGCTGCCATTTGCTTTCCTTTGCCAGAGTTTCTGAGAATTCACAAAATGCTTTTGATGCTAGATGTGTAAAAAAAATTGTAAAAGTGAATTTTCTTCATCCTTTCTTACCGCCACTAATCTTATGTTTCTAAAGAAAATAGTATCTTTAGCTGGAGCTCTGCTCTGGTTTTCATAATATCGTGAATCCCTCTCAAGAGTGCGCATATACAGCAAAACACTCCACTTATGGTTTCCAGCTGTTCCAGCGGCATTGTGGGATTTGTAGGAGTATAAATCAAGGAAGATGTGGTGATGGCAGACAGCTGTGTCTATTTACAACCCTAAAAACAACAAGCACATATTCACAATGAAAACGCGACATGGCTTGGCTCAGCGTGGCTTTCATCTGGGCAGCTCAAAGACAAGGGGAAACAACTGGAGTGGGTGGTATGAAGCATAAATGGGAGTGGAGCAACGTGCTTTATTACAGCAGAGAATCAAGATGAAACACTAAACACTGAAGACGGCTGCATCCATCACTGGCTGATGCCTTTATCAGGAGAGGACGAGATGCTCAATCAAACTAGCTGGTTATCTCCATTTGTGATGCAGGGCTTTAAGTATGATGGATTTTGCATTCTTTAGTTTCTAAATGTGCACATGCTAAGTTGAAAAGGATAATGGAGACAATTTTTCTCCTCTGTTGCAACACCTTTGCTATTGGCACATCTCAAGTCGCAGCTATCCTGTGCTGTTATTACAGGGGCGCCATGGCATTATTTTCGGAGACTTGCCAGATCGTTTCAGCGGCTACACTGAATGCCTCTCATCCTAACAGTTTTCTACTCTCCCTCTCAGCACTGCGGAGCTCCTCGTGTCTCTGGGGTCTTGTTTTTGCCTTGTGGTTTGGCAGCTTTGGCTGGCTCTCGCAGCACAACCAGCTCGACCTCACCCCCCCCCCCCCCCCCCCCCCCCCCTCCCAGCCCACACATGTCTTTGTGTATGTCCATGCTGGGGTCATTCCAGGAGGACCGTCGGGGGTTATGAGGAGCCAGACGGCACTCAATGGTCCGAATCCGGCTGTTGAGGAATAAGTTACTTCATTCCAGTCATTGGGAGCAGTATAGTGTGAAATGTCAAAGGCAGGCTCCTTAATCAAACCAAGAAGAAAACAACTGAAGCTTCGTCCTTCGGAGGCGCAGAGAGAGGCAAAGTTTTCTCTTGTTCGGTTGCAAATTTCCTCTTATCCTCCTCATTGCCTTTGCTGATGTAAACTCAAGGAGTGGGGCTCGGCGAGCGGTAGCTAGGTCAATGTTGCACCACCATGACTTGCATCGCCACCGACATCCCAAGTTGGCATCCACATCTGCCAAATAGGTGCATTGGCTAAGCGCTCCTCTTTAGCAGAGGGTACGGTGTCGGTCCCGGCTGTCCAGCCTCACTGTCAGGACTGGCTCCACCCCAGGGGTGGCCATACTGGTGGACCAGTTTGAATACTGGAAGCACTGCGATGAGCTGTGATAGGCCACTGACAGCTGGCTCTTCTTGGTGGCCAGATGTTGTCGACAGCAACACAGAGCTCTGACCAAGATGGCCACTGCCAGGAGAAGGAGGGCGCCTCCGGCGGCCATAATGTAATACCAGTGGATGGGTAAGGGAGGCACAGGAACGCCTCCCCCTGGTGGAGAGATACAGAGTAATTGGCCAGGGGGAAAAGAGAGGAGTGGCACTTGTTTATTGTCTGCATTTAATCAGCTAATTTCTATCCCAACTGTGTTTATCAAACGAACAGCAGGCGTGCACCTCGTGTGAGCATGCACAAGCAGGCCAGTTGCAAAATGTAAAATGAATCTCCAAGGCCAAAACGGAAGAAAGAAAAAGCATCCATTTCTGTCATGTAGCACTGGCTGTGTTCGTGGACGAGTTTTCACACCAAGATCATCGAGAGATTTGGTTGGAATTCGCTCCAATAGTTGATCCAATCAAATGCAATGCAATTAAACTTTTTCAAAGATCTAATGGAATTACTTGGTGTGAAACTAAAGCCAAAACAATTAGTCATACAAGCACTCACACACATTGAATAATGGAGCTTCCTCTTCCTGATTCACACTGACACAGGATGTCACAAACAGCCCTCCGATACAGACTCAGAGCCATGCAAGATTCAGCCGGACACCACACGGGAATCCAATGTTCCAAAGCTCTCTGAGCAGATATTGGATTGCAATTTGTTTCATAACCGCCTGAAGTTGGTAGATTTATCCTGAAGACATAAGTTATCCTGTTCTCTCATCTTGGTTTGATCCATTTTCCCTTCCTTTTTTCCAAACAACAGCCTCCAGGCCAGTCCTCTCCTCCTCAAGCCAAACGCTGTCTCCTTTGAGACTTTCTCCACAGAGCCTCTGTGCTGCTGCCCCTGCCGCAAACCCCCTCTCAAATGCTTTCTTATTTAAAAAAAAAAAACTAATCAGCATCCAAGAAGCTCCTACACTTCTGTCCAAGTACGGTCAAACAGAACCCAATGGACACTTAAATATGAAAAACAAAAAATAGCTGATGTGTATGCTCCAAACGTTCTGTGAGGACCAGAGTGTGGAATGTCATGTTGAACTTGGGACACTGAAGCAGAGCTCAATACATCCTGATTTTTGGACCGTGTCGCATAATTACAGAGGGAAATGGTGCGTGCTCCTGATACTTCACACTGCACACACTCATTAGACGGAGCCGAGTTAGGGAGAGGAGGGCACCCATGCTCAATGCTGTTCAGTCACTTTATCTGATTGCTTTTCACTGGGGATCCCGCTGTGTGTGGGGATGTTAAGTTATGCCTTTGCGTGTGCTTGTCAAGTGGGTATAGGCAGTGTGGAAGGAAAGCCGAAGAAATGCACGCACCTGGCCTGCGTGCGGAACCAAGTTCTTATCCCACAGAAAGGTATTAAGAGATGCCAAAACACTAACATCAATCTTATAGAGTCCCACTAGGATGCTCTAAGTATTTTTCATGAGGCTTACAGTATTTGAAATCTCCTAAGGCTTTGCCACGAGAATATGGAGCTCTTTACAAATGTCTGACTACACAGTGTGTGCTTGGTTTAGCTTGTGTTACAATGGTTTACCGGCAAACTGAAAGTACAGCAACAGCAAGTATAGCTCGGCTGGATTTTTCTTTATTTGTAAATTAAGCTTTTGGACTTACGTGAGGGTTTAGTATTTGTGGTGTCTACATGCTGCAGATGCTAAAAATGATAATGTTTTATTGGCCTAATCTGCTTCTTTAGATTCATCCTCTTTTTTTTGTCAATGAGTGGTTCGGGCTAGTGTTTTTTTGGTTTGTTTTTAAGAACAGCTGACACATTCAAGCAAAAAACCCCAGGCTAGTACATAACAACGTGGCAGGAGGCAAGACCAAATAAGAAATTACACCAGAGCAAAGTCCAACTCACCTGGATTTTCAGGAGAAAACGCTGCAATGGGTTCTGCGAGGACAGGGAGACAGGTTCAGGCAGAGAGAGACAGGAACAAGAGAACTGTTAGATAACTTTAAAATGTTGGAAATGTCATGACGCTATCAAACCTCTGTGTTGGAAATTCAGTTCCACAGATTTCTCATGTGAATTCTGACATTTACAGGAATCCTTTGCAAGAATACCCGCTCAAAGATTATGTCAGTTTGGACTTTGAGAAGAGTTGTGGTCAGAGCATGAAGGCCATGTGTGCGTGCTTGTGTCAGTGTGTTTGTAAAGTTCACACACGTTGTTTATCAGTGGCGTCCAGTGAAACTGGAGCGGCCTGGGAGGTTCTGGCTGGCTGTAAATGCACAGAGCAGAACCTTCATTTTGATTGCCTGGAATGCAAACACAAAGAACTGTGTGTGTTTCTCAGACTGTGTTTGATAGTGTACATTGTGTGTCTTTGTGTGTGTTTGGGGGGGGGGTTAAGAATAAAGTGAGAGGGAAACCAACTTGGGAACTTGCGCCTTTTGGCGGGAATGCCGACGCAGTGTGAAAAACCCAACTGTGTTGCATGATAAGACATTTTCCAGCATGCTTTAGGAGTGGCGGGGAGAGAGAGTGATGGGAGGAAGGAGAACACACAGCAGCACGGAGGCAGGACAGGGCCGGGCTGTCATCTTTGCCTTTCAAGCTGCTGTGCAGCCGAGACTCTCTCAGGACACACACACAAACAGAAAAGTGACTGATAGAAAATGCAAACACAAAAGACAAAAGCAGAAGGACTAGCCCCACACACTTTCCCTGAATTACACTGCGGGCCAGCTCCACAGCTTATTGGATGTCAGTCACAAGTGATGAAGGCCGGTTCTTGGCTCTCAACCTGCAGCTCGGTCTCTGATCTGTTTAAGACCCTCTCAGAAGCCCCTGCTTGGCCCAGATTAAGGCAGCAATGCTGGCGCTCGACTCAAGCCAGACACCAGCGAGCTTGTGTGGGAAACAGCCTATCTAGTAATTCCCTTTGACAGCTCAGGAAAAGCTCTGTTTACAAATATGACACAGGAGTGAGCGCATTAGAGATGGAAGGAGAAAAGTGGAAGAGAAGAAGAAAAACCTAATGAAACATAGATAAGCATCGGCGGAGCCCATGAGGCATTTATGGCCTAGTTTTGCTATTCTTCTTTTCTTTTTTTGGTGAAAGTGTAAACACTGTCCCTCCCTCTCCCCGCTCGTTTGATCGGTGCAATCAGTGGGCTATTTTAAAGAGAGCCTGCCTCCAAAACCAAGGGTGGCAGGGATTAATATGTGTGGGTTTATCAAATTTCATATGTCAGTCTTTAAGAGTCCTCAGGCTAAAAGTGGGAGAAGTGGAAGTGAGATATCAGAATTGACAGAGGGTGAAATGCAGAGATGATGGATGTGTTAAGCGACGACGGGATCATGCTGGTGGATGAGCATGCTGGAGTATCTTTTGCTGCTCTTTTCCAAACACCTTCCCTGCTGAAGAAATGTAGGAAATCTGGTGCTGGAACCAAAGAAACTCTATGCAACTTACGTGTACACTCTGTTAGCGAGGAGCTGGAGCTGATGTGAATGTTGTCTATCCAGATGTGTCCTCTGGTGCCGTGCACAAAGAATCCCTCCATGACAACCTAACAGAGCCAAAATGAAAGAGGAGGAGGAGGGAAAGTTGAAAAAAGTAAGACCCAGGGAGAGGAAAGAAGGAAGAGGAGGCAGGATGAAGGGAGAGGGGGAGCAAATAGAGAATGGGGACAAGTAGGAGGAGTAAGAATAAAAAGTTAATATGCTCCCTGTGATTTCAAAGTTACACTCAGCATTTGCAATCATCCTCTAATTCTCTGCAAGCAACTTCAGCTAACTATTTTATGAGAACGAGAACTACTTTTGATGTCTCTGACAAACGCACAGCAAACCCCCCAAACAATCCCAGCGCCAGCAGAGACTGCAGAGTGCTTTCTCTCCTTCTCTAAGAGACCTGGCCTAAAACTGACACAGATTTCAAACAGTGAGAACGGTGGAATAAATGGCGAATGGTCAAATTCATCACACAAAAACACTGTTACAGAAAGAGCTTGTTTTTTTTCAGGCATAACTTTAAAAAAGTGGACTGGTACCTGGAAGTCTTTGGGAGAGCGTGGCAGGATGGTCCGACCTTCCTTCCAGACATTGCTCTGATTATCTTTCAGCGTCCACAGGACCGTCTCCTCATTGTGGGTGTCCCGAAGTAGGACCCTCAGGTGGCCCTGGGCCTCGCCCCACAGCTGGTATGAGAATAGGAGGCACAGAGGCCCCGTGTCTGCCGCCACCACAGGGCTCACCAGCCGGGCTCGCTGCTGCTCCGTCTTCAGGCTGGCGTCCATGTACAGGTAGCTGTTGAGCTCTGGCGGGAGGGAGCAAGATGTGCAGTAATTAGGTACGGTTTACTTTTTTACAATGCATTAAAGTGTGCAAATAAACTCACTGGTATGCAGAAATCTTATTCAACCACTGTTCTTTAAAAAAACAACAACTGGTAACTTAATCCAGATGTCATGTATTTGTGAAATTTCACTTCGACAATAAGAAACCAAGCTATTTTTGTATTTCGAAACATTCAAACACATGAGCCGGCATTCATTTTAAGCTTCAATCAAATAGTTTCTACAGTGAAATGAAAGAGAAAATGTCTAATTTAATGGATTTTCTCTTCAGGCTTCAAAGCAATAAAAAAGAGGAAAATCTGACAGGTTGTGCAGATTTTCCATTTCCATTGCAAATGGAAGCTGCCGAAGTAGTTTGTATGGCGCAAATGGAACTCATACACAGTGTGTGTGCGTGCGTCCATTCAGTCACACAATTATCACCATCAATCATAACCATTCACACATAAAGCAGGACTTCCACACACACACACACACTCACACACACACATGCTGACTGTGTTTTCACACAGTATGACATTTCCAATGTGACTCTTAAACCAGGAACTAATCACCAGTTGCTAACAGGAATGGGATCCCCTCTGCACAATGGTCACACCAAACAATAAGGATATGACAAATATAAACACACAGAAGAATAGGTCCGGTGAGAGCGTCATTCATACACGGAGAGTTACAAGAACCCCAGCCAAGACCCTTGGGGCCCATTTCTCTTCATTCCCTTACAGGTAAATGACTTAAGCAACAGAAAACTCCAACAAAACAAATGCCACTCCATTTGTTTTCACCGGAGGATGTTTAGTTTGCAAATTGGATGCTGACATGAATTCCACTGTGAGAAACAAGTCAACCTACTGTATGTATGAGCCGAGTAGAAAAAGAGACTATGTGAATGTGTGAGAGAGTGACTCAGTGAGGCGTCTGGTGAAGAATTCCTTAAGTGGGCCCTGTGGGAAAATGTCCTGTATCAACAATCTCTACCTCAAATCACCTGTTTTAATGTGAACAATGCGTACATACATATTTCATTCTGTTGTGTGTATAAGCAAATATGAGTGAATGTGTCTGGCAGAGCTTGTTGTCCAAAGCACGGCATCATGGAACAGGGTTGTATGTTTTAGTGCAGCCATGCTCAGGTTATTGAGTGACTGGGCAGATAACCTTTACTGCGTGGGTGGATTTGTGTGCATGCAGTTTTTCCAGCAGATCACACACAGTGGTATCTGGGGGGACAAATCTGTCTTGGATTTGACAGGCCCCCTCTGCCTTCCATACGCCCAGTGTTTCCTGTGTGTGACACTTCAGACAGTGGGAGTGTGACAGTATGTCCCTTGGCCCTGCACAGTCCTGGAATGAATGTGTGTCACTATGCGCTCGTCTTTGCTCCATTTGACAGCATTTCGGGGGGGGTGTACAAGCTGTGCCTGTGAATGTGGAGAGGATATGCAACTGAAACGTATTTAATACTCCATAAAGTGTTTCATGTCTTGGTTAAAATCATCTTCCATCATCTTCGCCTGGTGTTGAAGCATGGCGCCTGGCAGCGAACCCCCCATTGTTGTGCCTCTTGTTCGCCACACAGCTCATAATCGAAGCCGCCTTGCTGCCGAGCATTCTTAATCTATTTCACAGTGTTCCGCAGCAGCAGGAAGCAAACAATGATTCAATCTATGAGTCCTGGTTATTGTTTTTTTTTACCAGCTGGGTTTTTTAAGCCATATAATACAACTGTCCTTGGTGGTTAATTCCAGCTTTATTACTCGTTGCACGATTGGGGTCAAGAGGTGAGGAGTTTGTGACATCTGGCTCACGTGGGAAAGAGGAGCTCCACGGAGGATTAGGCGGTGACTTGATCGTGGTGAAATAATGACCCTTTACTGCCTAGGATTTCTGACCTTTGACATTTGCAGGAAAATCAAAGGCTTATGCAGTGTGTCAAAATGGCT
The DNA here is from genome assembly GCA_907169785.1 of Menidia menidia. Lineage (NCBI taxonomy): Eukaryota > Metazoa > Chordata > Actinopteri > Atheriniformes > Atherinopsidae > Menidia > Menidia menidia. Next base: position 3,183,623 of record CAJRST010015557.1, on the reverse strand, counting down.
GAAAATGATACTTGATGCAAAAAAGGCTGCAGCCTTTTAATCCAAGCAACCTTTTTCCAATCCATCCATGATGAAAGAAGTTGCTTTGAAGCCTGAGTCAAAGATAGTTATGACCCACATAGGTCACGCTTCAGGAGCATTTCCTCCTTTGCTCTGAGATGTCCTGCTGAATACGGCCCAGGTGACATCACAAATTTGACAAAAAGGGGCATGTTTGAACCTCTAGCTTTAATCCTCGCCAGCTGCACAAATTCTGTATCTTTGATGGAGACTTTCTTAAAACCAGTGAAGTCTCAAATAAGGTTGGAATAACAATCCTATACCCTGCCGATGAGAAATTCTAAACATTGCTACAAAATCCTTCCGGAGCTCAGCAGGGAGCCTCTTCTGTAGCTTTTAATAACACGCCAAAAGCTGCACTTTTGATCTGTGGGTATGTGTAAAGCAAAAACGAATAATTATTTCTTCAAGGAATGTCTAAGTAGATGGAAGTCTACACGGCATCATGTGGGATGTGCCCGAGGTAATCGAAGGGTAGGAGAGGACAGCCGGGAATAATTGCTCGTCTTTGGAATCCCCTGCTCTGGGCTTAATTGGAGCTACTGGGTCTTAACCTCTTCCTGCTGAGAGTTTTTGACACACAGTGGTGAGTGAGTGTCAAATGAGAGACTGTACACACACCCCACACATTCACACGTGAATATATGTATACTAAATATCTAAATGAGTGATATAATACACACACACACACGCATGCACACACATATCTATACATATCTATATACACACATACTGCAACCATCTCTTTGTGTGTGAATCTGTAGTTTAATTTGAATTTATAATCACTCATAAATTTCCATGTACTTGGAACAATGACTATTGTTATTCTTACATTACACCAGTTTCAACTCTGAATGTTTTTTTTAAAGTAAAAGAAAAAGTAGGAAGAGGTTTAATGACCGTAGAAAACTGTCATGTTGAGACCCTCAAAAGTTAACTAACTTTTCAGACATCTGAGCATTTTTCTCCATCCAGATAAAGTTCTACCTGCTATTGCACACATTAAACCTATCAAAGAGCAGTGACTCAGAAAGTAATCCGACTAGTCAGTAGATGCGGGGCTGTACATAACTAGGGGGCCACAGGTGGGATGAAAAACAAACAACAGTGTGATTGATCTCTTCAGAGACTACTCATTTAGTTTGCTAAACTGATGAATATTCATAGCGAGACCATTTGAGCATAACAAATTTGACTAAATTACAGAGAGAATGGATGGGCAGTGCAGAGATCAGAATAGAAAAAAAAAAGATGACAGCATTAATCATTCAAAGTAGGTTTTGATTGCTCTGATGAAATATTATACAAACTGACATATTTAATATTCTGATCTACATGGCGAACAGTTGATTAAAAATTCAGCATTTCTGTTTCTGATAGTATTTCCTTTTTATCTAATCCGTACACATGGAAAACCCCTCATTTACAGATTCTTCTTTATTGTCCACATAAATTGTTTTCTGAACACTGTTTTAGACCTGATGGTGGCAGGCCACAAAAACCCAAAATCTATAACTTGGACAAATCCAAGGCTTTTACTCACACTGGGCTGTAAAATCAGGTCCACAGAATGTAATAATATTACTGCGCATAATGGTTCATGTAAAATGCTGTAAATTTTAAATGAGTGTGCTGTGTGTGCTGCCAACAAGAATATTCCTGGAAGTATTAATTAGATTGGCTGCATGATTTAATGTAAGAAATAAGCTGTAAGTGCCTACTGTGAATCTCAGAAGAGGCTCAAACATTAAGAAGCTCTTATGGATGATTCCCTAAAGAAAATCTGATATTTCCTATGTGAACCACATCGAAACGGTGGATTGTCTTCCACTGGTCCTCTCTTTTGAATGAATTTTGTGCATTTATTTCCTGAGAGGAATGCCATGCTTTTTGAACTGTTGATCAGTGCTATTTGCTTCAGGAGTTCCACTCCTGAGTGAGTAAGACAGAGCCTTTAAACTCCTGTTGAGGAGACTCACCGTGACGTCGCAGAGACCAGAGCAGCGGGGTGTTGGGGTCGTGTGTCCACCCACACAGGCCTTTTTCAAAGTCACACACGCTGTCCGATGGAGGAGAGGCAGACACTGGAGAGCAGAGGGGAAGGATCCATCAGTCAGATCATTAGAGTAAAGCTTTCAATTCTCTGAGTCCAACTCTTCCTGTGCACTTCCTTGTCTCACCTGTAGTTGTGACGGGGATGGTGGTGGTTTCTATGTCAGGTGGAAGAGTTGGTGGGATGGTTGTTGCTGGGGTGCTTATTTCTACAGAGACACACATAACAAAAGTCTGGTCAATTGTGGCTTCAGGAAACAATCTTCAGACATGGAAAGGAGATCATTTGACTTTCTCCCTTGGTGGGCTACACGAAAGAGAGAATATAATAAGTTCACAAAGGGCAGAAAGCACCAAAGAGGAATGAAGAATGGTGGCTGTAATTATAACTCTGCACTCTGTTTATTCCATATAAAAAACAAATGAAAAACCAAAATTCTCAGTTGTGATTCCCCAAGACAACTTGATATTGGATATTTAAGTCCGGAAACTGCTGTCTAAGTACCTCTGGATGAATTTGAGCTCTAGCCAAAACTTAAGAGCCTATCTCAAAACTCTTGTCTGCTATTTGAGACAAGAGGAGGAAGGCATGGAGAGTTCCAGAACACCCAGGAGGACCCCTGTCATGTTGTGTCTGTGAGCTTTGGCGTCAGCGTCTGCCTGAGACCCATTCTGGCTAAAATGTGCAGAGGCTCTGGCCATGCTGATACATAAACACATGCATGAGACGCCTGACGTTAAGGCTGATGGATGGATGTGTCTAACAAACTCCCCTCGACCTTGGACAGGATGATCACAATCTGAGACTACTCACTGCCTGTCAGCGAGGCTCCAGGACAAACATTAACACTCCATCCAACACTCTGTTGTCTTGTGCGCGTTTGAGTTACTGGCTCCAAAAGCATCTCTCTTACTACATAACTTGCCTGTACTCGGTGGAGAGGAGAAGAAACAATGTGATACAGTATTTTCTCTGTGCTGTTAACATTGATGGAAGCACGACTTGAGAAAGGCAGCCCACAAAGGCATAAATAAGGCCACGTTTGCTCGTTAAAACACGTCACATGCGTGCACAAACGGACACATGTGGAGCAGGCTGCAGTTGGAATGTGAAGTGGAGTGTTATTAAGAGCAGATGGGTCAACCCTGGTGTGTTGTGGGAGTTTACACAGAAGTTTGGGTCAATTCTCACACACAGATCAGGATTTATCATCTGAACGAAGTGTATGAGCCGTCTTCTCCTCCAGTATCTGTCTGTGAATGGAGTCATTAGCGACATTGTTTTTTTTTTAGTCACTTTCACTTAACAAGAAACATACTTCACTCATTTAGCATTAACGTCAAAGCACATAGTTAAGGATATCGTGTTTCATATCCCTTTGTCGGCTTTCTTTGACTCGTCTCCCTGAAGCCAATCCAAACAACTCAGAGGCTCCGATGCCTGATGATCTCATGTGAGACGATTTCAAAAGAAACACAACCGGCACATGAACATCGCAGAGAAAATAGAGTCCAGCCGATTTAACGTGCAGAAAGCCTGTTAGTGCCACTCCTGCTGTGAATTTTCTTCTTTCCCCATTTAAAGTTGCAAGAAGCAAAAAGGTCAGCAAACACAATGCAATACACAAAAAGGAAAAAAAATTATTTCTGCGGAAATGAATGCAAACGGCACCACAGCTGGAGAAATGGCAGAGATAAAAAGACTCGGTCACAGCTGGCCATGGCTTCTGACATTAACCCAGCGTTAATGTCATGTCCTTTATGCCAGTCATTAACAAACTAATGACTCTTATCACTGTCGGCTCACGGGAAAGGTAAGGCCAGGAGAGCAGCCATCCTTCTAAAAGCCCTTTTCTGACTGACTTTTCAGCTTCTTCTTCACATCCTGTTTCACATTCACTCTACACGTTTGCTTTTCTTTATCGTTTTTTTTTGGAAAGACGAACCTTTTCGTTTTCTATATCAATATTTTGTCACGGGGATTCAAATAAACCAAGACTCTGCATATCACCAAGCATTCCCTCCAGGACATAACACGAAACCTGTAAACTCAATACACACACTCTAGTCCATTAAAATTCTCCCCAGATCCTGACTACTCTGGGCTTTCAAAGGTCAGGTCCTGTCACGGTGTAAATGCGCTGACCTTTCCAGGGTGTGACAGGAGTGTCAGGGGGCGGGGCTACGGGAACGCGACTGACTTGTGCGTTTGTGGACGGAGAGAGAATGTGTGATAACGCCGGTGACCTGCCTACCTTGCCCGGAGCTCTGTCCTTGATGTGAGTGAGGACTGTGTTGAAGAAGTGTGTGCAAACAGGCCTTTTCTGTGTAACAGAGGGCTTTATAGGGCAAAAAAAAAAAAAGAAACAAGCAGCCGGCAGCAGAGCGCGTTCTTACGTAACACGGTTGCTGCAGGTGAAGATGCGGGTCATCATCATGCACAGGATGAGGCACCAGCACTTAGAGCTGGACTCAGGGGAGCTCTGATATTGATAATACAGATGCATACTCATGTACATGTAAGCATGCACGCTTGCAGGTAGATTCTTTCTAAAGCTTTGTTTTTGCCAACACACTCCAAATACGAACATACACACTCGCACACGCACACAGGAGTGTGGAGGGCCAGTGCTCCCTCATAGAAAATCACTGCTCACTTCAGGAGCACCTGACTCAGCAATATGTCAGAGAACTGAAAAAAAAAAAAAAACTTCAATTATGTAGAAAGCTTTTCTGTAAATCTCTCCCTGGCAGTCAGAGGCACACTCACACACTGATAAATGGATGTGACACACACACACACACACACACACACACTGCAGAAAAAGACGATGAGAAAGACAAGTTTGTCATTCTGCAGGGTGGGGTTAAGTGCTCAGATCAAGGTTCAGCCATCCACAAACTGTTCACCTTGTGTTGTTTTCTTTCAGAGGATATTACACTTTTTTTTTTAAAAGTTTGTAACCATAAGCTGCAGCCTGCACTATAACACAGGGTCACCATGTTTTAGAGATCTGACTCAAATAACTCAAGACAGAGTCTAAGAGCTGCTAAGTGATGTTTCACTTCTGTAATTCAATCCTAGTTTCCTGACTCTAGATACGTGTGCATTTCTGTTAAAGTAGCAGTGTAGGTAAGAGGCAACCAGTCACAATAACGAATCTGGACATGTGCAATTGTAATAAAAAGAAAAAAATGTAATATTAACTGATGCAAGAATGACAAAAGGCTGAGAGTAACACAGCTACAGTTACAGCTGTCCAGAGAAATCATCAAGACCACTAATATGACATGACTTTTATGAATGGATTTTTTTTATTAGTGTGCTGTAGGTAGTGTAGGAAATTTTTTCAGGGAATAAATAAACATCTAGACACTAATGCTTTCTAGAATTAAGGCTTTTGTATCGTCAATAAAAAGAGGGAATCTCTGATTTTACCACTACCATGTTTAAAAAAGGATGTTACAACATCCATTTTTATTACAATGGTATAGACATTCAGAGATAAAGTTTGAACATATATTACACAGGCAAGACAATGCCCAAAATACATAAAGCAGAACACCTACCCTTCATGACCAGAATAAAAAAACACAGTGTGGGCACTATTAAAATTTTTTTTACTGTGTCTTTTGGTTTTGTTGCTATCTTTGGTTCAATGTTCTCTATTTTTTTCACCTCAGGGCCACCACACACAACCAGCTTGAACAAACAGGCTAAATTATAAGGTCCAAACCGCGTTACCCGCGTGAAATCTATCATTACTTTATAGTGAGCTCAGCTGCATTAACTGGGATTTTGAATGAAGCGGAAATATCGTGTGAGGCTAAGACACCTGAAGTTGAAATTATAGCTGTGCATGTGTGTGTGTGTGTGTGTGTGTGTGTGTGTGCACACACTCTGCTATTCAATGCTCCTAAGATGAAAATGATTCTACCTGGAAACAGGCTGAGATGTTATACCATATTCCTTACAGATCTCTAAAATTCCCTGCCTGAGCTCATAAATATTTCACCCTTGGTGTAGAGAGTCTAAAAAAACTGTCATGGCAGAAGCGCTGTGTGTGAGGCAGCTGCATGGGAACGGGGGAAACAGAAGGAGCCACGACCAACAGCGGTGAGCACGGAAAAGAGGTGCAAGTGATGAGTAATAGAGGAGGTGGGGAGGAGAGGAAACGAGAGGAGGCATGGTAACGAAAAAAGAACAAAAACATTTACAGACCCACGCACTGGGCCTCAGGGTGGGAAGGAAAGAACTGCAACCATGTGTTGGGATGAGGAGAGACCTTATCCTGCCTCACTATGGCAGCTCCGACTATTAAAACAGCTCTGTGCAAGATCTTGTGGGAAGAATATCTCCCTTTTATGCCTAAATTGTACATATAAGAACAGTGAAGACACGGTTGAAGACAGGCTGAATAGTCGGAGTTGGAGAGGAAATGAATGATTTACAGGATGTCAGCAGTAGTCCATTATTCCTGCTGAGTTCTGGTGGTGTTTGAACGTGTGATTGTTCAGAACAGCATTGTGTGCCACATTTCTCTCCAAGTTAGCTCTCTATGAAAGTGGCATTCTCTGATTTTCTATCTTGTTTGCATTTTTGTGATTGTGATTGTGTTCATTGTCTAACTTGCTCCGGCACCGTCACATGTTGTTCAGCAGCGACTATAAAACCCATCGTGTCCTGACATTTGCAAGAGTTTAAGGGGGATGAAATACCCAGAGACTCTGTTCTGACTTTAATAATGATGATCGTTATGCAGAGTAGCAGACCAAGCTGCTTTTACTATGCATCTTTGCATCTTGCTGAAGGCTTCTGTAAAGGCATGTATGTGAACGCCTCCTAAACGGCTGATGAACGAGACGATGAAAATATAACATTCTTTATATTTAATTCGGCTAAAGATGAGTGCACTTTATCAGTTCTGAAGACATAAATACACATAAATCACCCTAATGAAAAGCAAAGTCTGATTTGCATCTTTAGTTGCTCCACTGTAAGAGTCTGGAGAGCACATATGGACACATTATTGTGTGGGTTATCGTGTGGGTTGTTTGGTAAATCTCTGTCAAAACCAGTGCTGAGCTATATGGGCTGTTCAGGCACAGAGAGAGCGGTAAACAGTGACAGGCCATGTGTGTGTGAGTGTCGGTGTGAGTGCGTTTGTGTATGATCCAGCACAAAAGCACATCTGGGTAACAGACCATGCTGGAAAGTGAACAAACTAGTGTTCTCACTCTCGGGGGATGCATTCTTGTAAAACGAACCCTGTCCACTCCCTGCCGATCACAATGCTTGACTAAACTGACAGAAAGTCTAAGTCAAGACTTCCAGGTGGAACCACATCAGAAACAAAAAACACTGGGCTTTCAGGCCCCTTTTTCTAAAATAACACCCTGTCTTTTTCACCTCTGACAGATTCTAATGAGTCATGCATTTCTAAATTGAAGACTTCCCTCTGAGTCTTCTTCGAGGTTTGTTCATTTCTGGTTGTATCGCTTGAATTCCATTTGATGTGGGCAAATAGCATACAGCATACGGTCACTTAAAATGATCACTAAAACAGCTGTATGTCCTACCTGGAAGGTCACATCCCAGTATCTCCACTCTCATCCCAATCCCTGCTGGGGACCACCTCTCAGGATATAGCCTGATGTATTGGGCCACCGTCTCCTCAAAATGACGAAGCTCTGGGGTGTCATAGTGTGTGTTCCCTTCAAAGACCTGGACAAAACACACCATTGCATCGGTTACGGAACTTTTACCATGTGCACGAGCACAAAAATGGACGACTTGCTCAAACTTTCTTCACCAACCTTGGGCAGGCTAGTCTTGCTGTCCATGATGAAGTTCCAGTCCTTTGTATCTAGGCTGTGAGCCACTTTATACTTTCTCACAAACGCCCGGTTGTCTGTGGTCGCTCCACTTGCTGCATCTCCTCCACGTGCTCCTTGAGTAATGACTCCACGCACTGTTTTGGGCATTCCTAGGTCAACCTGGAGAGATTAAGGTGGGCAATTGGATGGTTATTTCAAGCAAAACAACCCATGGTTTTGTAGTTTTTAAGTTCAACTTCTTCTTTTTTCTAAACAGTGGAGTAGCAGGCATAAATACTCTTTAAAGGTGGACATATACAACAGAACTAAAAGCTTCTTGTACCTGAAGCCACTCCTCTCCGGCCAGGGGCTGTGAAGGAGCTGGGAACCAGCCGGAGCGACTGGCCACAAGACGGGCAGCTCCAGGATTCCAGACCATATCTCTGCTGGACGAGGCTGAGATCTGGGAATCAGGGAGAAGGCCGGACAGCAGGCCCTGCAGGTCTGAACATGGAGCATCTAGAGTGGAAAAGCAGAAAAGGGTAGAGATCCCTTTGCTTAGGGAGGGTTCATGGAGGCGTTTGAGCAATGACTTAAACTGTTGTTACACATATTCCCACCAGGGAGCTGTTAAGTTTTGCCACAGGATTGCACTAATGGCCAGGAACCTTTAAGAGTTCACACTTGAAACAATAGCAGAGGATGAAGGATGAGAGATCGAGGACGGTAAAACAAAAAAGATGTGTAACATAACACTACAGCTTCATGTTTAATGTGCAATTAGATGACCATTAGTCAGATAAAAGCACATGTTCAGCCTGCTGCCGTTGTGCATTCATGCACTTTGCATCTCACACTGATATATAAGTGTCTTTTAATGTTCACTTCATTGTGCCTTTATTTTTTCCCTTCCCACAGAACTGCACATTTATCTGCCTTCACCAACAGAGAGAAGGTTCCATGTTCATCTCAAGGCGCTTGGATATGAGACCCATTCAAATATGGATGGGTAAGTGGAGTTGAAAATAACTTGAGAATATGAAGGGTAGCAGGGTGGATTAAGGGGATAAGGAAGGTATAATACAAGGTGCTGGGAGGCAAAGAAGTAAAGAGCAGAAAGTGTGAAAAAAGCAAGGAAAGGAGAGCTGATGGCTTATAGAGACTGGGGAAAGGAATGAAAACCGAGATGAGACATCTAAAAAGAGGACGGATGGATGGGGCAACAGAGAAAGACTAGCATGGAGGCTGTTGAAAAGCATTGAGCAGTTGGGAGGATGTTAGTTGTGTTGACGGTTTAAGAGTGTGCAGATCAAAGTTTCATGCTGTTATGTCACTGCAAGAGCAAGGGATATAAATAATGAGTGAAAAAGATATGTGTGTCTGTGTACAATTCAAAAGATGTGCCCACTGTTGAGGCCATCTGCTATATTTAGAAACCGTCTGTGTGCAGTTGTACATGAGCTGTAAGAGTTAATAGTTATTTCAATAGCAGCTGTTGAGGTTGAATCGAATCACAGTTTCTGATGTAAGAGTGAACAGGGAGCCATGAATGATTGAGCAGAACTCGTTTCTCGACATGGAGGAGCTCACAGAGCAAAGAGGAGGCATCAAAAGAAGTTTCTAAAACCATGAGAGGAAAAAATGGGGGAGTTGTTGAGGGAGTTAGAGATGGAAAGTGAGTATGGAAAAGAAGCAGGGAAGCGCTGGAAGATTAAAATGACACTGGTGGTGCCTGTGGAAAGGAGAACAGAGTAAGAGTTTCCTATAATTAGCTGGAGGGCTGCTACATTCTATGCTAAGAGACACAAGGGGACTGTGGGAGACAGCCTCAATGGATGTGCATGTTTGCCAATGCACGGGTGAGATCCTGTGTGTTATGGTTTAGGAAGTTAAATGTTGGTAAGGTTGATATTTTTTAAAGTAAATTATATATTCATTTAAGAGTACAAGAAATATTTTCTTTCTCTATAAATACAAAAAAGGGGGTAACTGGCAATTTAACTTTGCTTTGGCAGAAAAGATTAGAGAAACCTAACCTGTAATCTGACATCCATGAAGCTCAAAGCGGAGGGCAATGCCATTCTTCCATGTCTGTGGTCGGATACGCACAAAGCGGGCCAGAACGGGCTGCGGAACCCGGTTCAGAACCACCTCAGCTGGATCGGTGTTGGCATGGAAAATCTGAGAAAACAGAGACATAAAAGCCAAGCATTGATTTGTTACTGTCACAGGAAGATTGACTCTCTTAAAGGCAAAACACGGATATATACGTGTCACGTTTTAGTATTCTCCCACAGTGCACAGTTTTGCTTGGCTTCACACACACAGTGGCAGTCCGGACAAAGCACAGACAACCCAAACACGGATCCAGTGACACCGTCCCAGCTGTCGACGTGTTCGGAGGTCAGGGGTTCAACATTGGGAGGCTGGGAAAGCCCAGTGAAGGGTAGTGTTTTCACCTCTTTGCTCTCTCTCACACACACGCACATAAACATGCTGCGAACTCAACGAGCTGGTGGCCGTAGGAAGCTGTGGGAGACATGACCTGACACAAATGAGCAACCGTTAGCCGTCAGACGCAGGAAGTCCACCCAGGTGGGCAGGATGTGAGTGAAATTCCCTTCCTAGGGAGTCTATCTGAAAGCATCAACATTCACTTCTTCTCCTTGAACACTCCCTTCCTTCCACTTGCTCTTCGGTGAGGGTTGTGCAGCCGGGTCAAACGGGGAAAAAACAAGCAGGGTGGTCATTTTCTTCCTGTTTTGGGTGGAAAAGTGACCTGCGATAGCCTGTGAGGCTCAGTGTTGGATCGGCTCAATCTTTTCTTCATGAGCCAGTCACCAAAACCTTGACTCCTAGTTAGTAATTATGAATGCCTTAAACCTATTTCCTTCCTCTTCCACATCCTCTCCCCTCAGCTCTTTGTCTGATTTCACCACACCATCTGAATCCCTTCATCTTAGATGCCAGGTTCTCCTTTAAGACTGCACACGTTATATCTCTCCACACCTCTTTTTTCACCCTGTGTGCTTTTCTCCCTCTGGTCGGCAGCTCCTAACTGAAACCGCACAGACACAGGAAACCACTGGAAACCCACACAAACACACACACACCCCAAACACAGGGAGATAAGCAAAGGAAGCTTCTTTTAACCGACTGAGTGACTGTTAAGTGTCATTCACAATGTCTGTGGTTGACCGTGGTGCCTGATAGGGGGGATGTTAATATTCCAGCAAAACACACAGGATCACAGCCTCAACACACAATGGAAAGATGGAGAGACAACAGCTACAAGCAGCTGAATTAAAGATGAAAGGTGTCATTTTTAAAATAGGTGCCTTTATGATTTTTTCTTTTACTCTCATCCAAACACCTGGTGATCAAACGCTATTCGTGTTCGCGCAGCCTGAAAATTTTAATGCACTGTTTAAAAAACAAACATATGCAACATAATTTTAGATTAAAAAAGTAGTGCGGTTTGCATGCATTTAAAACAATACAAATTTATGTGAAATGACCCATTTGTAAAATTTCCCCAACTCCCAAAATGATATTCCAGAAATTCCATAACCAGGGGGAACAGGAGTGATACGGCTTCAAAATCCCACTCAAGGGGTTTTATTTGATTTTGGGCATGGCCTGATTTAATCAAGTAGAGCTGACACTGGTAATACAAAGCAGCGTGAGTGTTTGAACAGATAAGCGGGGCTATCGCTGCTGTATCTGCAGTTGGATTGAGGATAGGCAGCTGGTCTGTTTACCTATGAGGCAAACCAGTGCATGCAGGCTCTTATGGGGGTTATGTAAACACCCACGCATGATCCCACAAAGACAAGTGTGTGAGGAAAGATCTGCCCTTCCATACAGCCAAGCCATCCTTACCGCTCCCAGATATTCTGCCTGTGAAACAAAGAGCTGTGGGGAAGAAAGATGGAAAAAGACAGGACAACAGAAAATGACTGCGGGGAGGATGGGTGCCCTCGGAAGAATAGTTAATACCAGATGAAGAAAGGAGTGGACGTGGGTTAGAGAGAGGACACGCAAAAGGAAAGGTTGAGCACAGGGCAGAGGATATAACTTTGGGATGTGGACGGAAGAATGTGGAATTATAGGCAGGGAGTGGTGGCGAGTAGGAACAACGAAAAGATTCATCATTGGAACAGGAAGTGCTCCATCTGAGTATTTATCTCTTAACAAGGCAATGAAGCCAAATTCAGTGGAATTTCCTGAATTTTGGAGAGAATGACTGGCGCTGCTTGAAGTTCTCTGGAAAGAAAACAAGATGGAACACGTAACTCGATTGATATATCAAAACGTAGTCCAAAGTTTGTAAAACTACCTGGGAAGCAACATTCTAATAGCCAACTTTCGCTTAAACATTATTTTAGTCAAAGAAATAATGTATTAAACATTATAAAATCCATAAAAAAATAGTATGTTCTAGTTAAAAACAGTCCAAATTTACAAGTGCCAATTGTAAAAAGAATGTGTTCAGAGAGTTGGACAACTTCAGCTTGTCAAAAATGTCGAGTTGTACAACATTTAACAAGAAGGACATAAGCTGCTTTATTACAGTGCTGCCAAATGCTTTTGTTTTCTTGTCAAATTTGGATAAAACGTTTGGGAATATGACCAACATCACTATTAAACAAATAATAAATTGTTCAGTGAGAATAAGCTCTGGAAAGGCTCTTTATAATTTTTTTTGTTTTTTTTGGTGGATTTATGGAGAGAAAGCACATTTCAATAGCACCAGAAAAGAGATAATTGCAGATAGTTGGGATGTTGCTACTCAGTCCCCTCCACTTCCTCCACTCTATTGTCAGGATACCTGAAAGGTTGCTCATCCGACTCTGACCTGTTACTTCTGAGGTCAAAGGTTAATGGCATTAGGAAGCAGATGGTTGGTCATTGACTAACTTGTTGATAGCATGGTTACTTTTTGACTAGCTAGGAATGAAGAGGGCAGCTGGAAATACTGTTGGAGGTCAAATGAAGCTTTCTATAGTGCATCTGTGCTTGAGTATTGATGGGGAGGAGGGGTGGCATGTAGACAGTTGCCAGTGTGTTGTCTGGAAAGCCGCTGTAATCTGCCTGACGACTGGCTTTTTTTGCTTGTGTTTGCCAGAACTCCACCCATCATTGGGGTAGGCTAAATAATTCATCTTGTCATGTTGTGTCTCGTCATGCAGAGGGTCATGAAATTATAACGAAGACCCCATTACACACACACACACACACACACACACACTTAGCAGTAAGCAATGGTCAGACACACCATGGGCACCACAGGTATTTAACTATTGATGACCTCTTTGAGAACGGGGTCACTGTGAAAGATTGTTCATTCCACTGAACAACCACCTCAATGGACCCTACCCTCCAGACCACCAAATGTAGTCAAAATTATCCAGCTTTGACATTGGGTGGATCTTCTTGATTCAAACAGTAGTTGTTTGTGGAAAATGAGGGAAGGATAAATATGCACAATGGGTTTGTTCAGTCACCATTCCTCTACTCCTCATACTCTACGCTTTTTTTGGCATCTGCTTGTGGTGGCCTTTCTTTGAGATGAAGGCACCGTGGGAGATGTGGTGTTTCTTTTTCATCCCCGTTTTGCTCCCTTGGTGTCTTTCTTTGTCCGTTTCACTTCTCAGCCCCCTCGCCCCCAAGCCCGCGTCCTGTTCTTCTGTATGGAGATGTTGACAGTAGGAACTGCTTCCAGCTGGGTGCTCTCCACACCTGTGGCAGGACCTTTGTGTGCGCACACATCACTGCCACAGCTACCTTTGGTCAAAAGCTCCCACTTGGTGCAGATGTTACAGATTGTAGCTCACCCTGCCAGTGTGCACATGAAGACTCATTATGAATGTTTACTACGCTTGAGCTTGAAAACACGGCTCGTGTACTGGTGTGGTTTATGGCACACAGGGATGAAGGAGCACACGGAAATGCTGTGCGGGCTGTTTTTTTTCCTGCTCAGGTTATTTGACAATGATGTGTGTGTGTGTGTGCAGGCGACAGATCTAGACCAACCTCACAATACTTCTCAGTAAGGCAAAGCCTGTTAAGCACCAGAGCTGTTGGGACTTTCCTCACAGTCACTCATGGATGACAGTGTGTGCTTCTAATGTTAATTTGTTAGTGCATACTTGCGTGTCTATACTAAGAAATATCATTTTGCGCTTGTATCCATGTGCGAGTTTGTGAGCGTGTGAAATACGCACTTCCTAAGCGTGTTAGTGACTCATCATGTAATGGAGTGCATATGCGAGTAGTGTGACTTGAGTTAACAAGTCACATGGGTGTCAGATTGAAAATGTGTTGAACGGCAGAGAAAATTACTCCGAAAAAAAAAGTCACAGAGATATATGCACACATGCACAAAGCCTGATTGTTGATACAAATCTGGTGATTTAAACTTTTTTTTCCATCCAATCTCTCTCTGTCAAATACTCAACACAAACACCGCACATACGAATTCACATCCTGACAATGAGGACAAAGAGCTTCCTCCCAGAAACAAATAGGTTGGACTAAGAACTCCCAAGGTGCTCCTGTATTCACAGTGGATTCATATCTAATGCACAGGCACTATCATGGCCCACCCTTTCACAAACAAACACGTAAAGTACATTACTGATGCAAGCACAATTCATAAGCCACATTAGCGTAAATCTCACTGTTAAATGACAATTAGAAGAACCAAATCCCAGTCATTACACGACCCCCTGAAGAGAACTGAGCTTCTACCACTTAAGGCTCTTTGGGGGGCTTAGGGCAGTCTATCTAGAGGTTTGTACAACATGACTGGTGGATTATCAGTCACGGAAGATTCAACCGCAGCCCACCGGGAATGGCGGAGAACCCGGCTGATGAGGGGACAGAAGAGCAAAGTGGACGTTCTGCTTTCATTGTCTAAACAAATGTGAACAACGGTGTTTACCTTGAATTCTGTCAAGATCCACAAACAGAAGGTTTTAGAACATCTAAGAAACCTTTTTTTTTTTACTGCTTATAGAGCCCAGAAACAACAAATCCTTGTGGATTTAAGCACTATTGCACATAAAATCAACTATTTCTCTTTGTTGGGATGAAAATCACATGACGTGTTTAATCATATCCATATTTCATGGAAATTATATCATTTCCAAAGGAAAAAAATGCATACACTTCCTAGTTTAAAAGAAATTCACATGCTCCCTGAATGGATCAGTGCAGCGGTCTACCCAGTGCTTACTGCGAAAGGGTTAGTCTTAAATCTCAAACTGGCACAATCATATCTTGTTCCCTTTAAAAACCACACTAAAAACTGAGAATGATTTTCAAAGCAGCCACCATAATACCTGCAATATCCACCCCAAATACATGCTTCTGCATCTGTCTGAATCCATGTCTGAATGTGTTCAAATCGGGTTTTTTAAATGCTCAGACAGATTATAGGACTCAAATTACAACGTGCAGATGGACAGACACACGTCATATACATATATACAATCACACGCATCTCCAGACAGAAGAGATCAGCCAGAGGTTATTTTAAGGGGGGGTGGTCAGGGGATTGTCTGTGTTTGTGAGTGTGTGTGTGTGAAAGGAACGGGTACATCTGGGGACTCTAATGAATTACACAGATGTTGACTTTTAAGTCAAATCCACATTTGTTCAATAATCTCCACATCAAATACCCCCCACTGGCCACACCCAAACCAATCATTGGCACGCACCACAGTGTGTGTGTGTGTGTGGGGGGTCCCAGTCTGAAAGGGTTAAGTGTATGTGGATTATTAATCCCCTCCGCTTTCCACTTTGTTTTTTCTGAGCTTGAAATCCACAGAGTCCTTTAGCAAGGAATGAGGAAAAAGAGTTGGAATCCCCTGGAGACATTTGGTGGGATCCTTACGGTGGCACATTCACGCACAAGTGTACGCACAAGCAAAGGACAATGGATACAGTGAGGCTTAATTAAAGGAGGCAGCACCAGCAATTTCCATAAATATGGTTGCTATGAATCTGTTTAAACACAGATCTGTTCACTTCACACCTGGAGTGACTCCAAAGAACTCACGAGACCAGGTGTGTGTTAACGTGTGTGTGTGAGAGAGAAAGATGATGAATTACAGGTGATAATAAGGGCACATAGAGGACTTCATTGTTCTTGTTTGTCAGGCCCTCCTTCTCTCTCTGCCCCTCTTTCTTCCCCCCTCCCATTCCCTTTTTCTCTATCTCATGACTGGGGTCATGACTCAGGTTCATAAACATCCTTGAAGGGAAAAGACTGCTTCAGGAATGCTGCATCATTTGATATGCCTCCTAGATGAACACAACAGCGTTGTTGTTGGTTATATTCCGTGAAAGGACCATAAACACAGAGTAAAAGGGGTCTTGTGACAACAAGTTAAAATCCTGGTCGGAAGCTTACAAATTCATTTTCATTTAATCCGTGATGTGTGTGTGACCTGGTTTTAGACTCGTTTTCTTTTTTTTTGGTGCTTTTTAAAAAATGTACTACAGTGAATAATTTGTGACTTTAGGGGTGCATAATAAAGCCTACCTTGTGGTTCTTGCCGTGCCGGTACACCATCCAGTCCTCTCCATTGGTGCTGACCTCTAATTTAAAGGATGTGACGTAGTAAGACTTCTGAGTCTCTTTGGATATGGCCCCCTGGGTGGAAATCCCTGTCAAAACTTTGAGGAAATGAAGGTCGACCTGAGAAGAAAGAGAACATCGTCAAAAAGTCAGGTTAAATATACAAGTCATCTTTGATAAACTGAATGCAATGGCGTGTGCTGGTAGTGAGAGCACATCTGAGGATCCGTGATATACGCGGCTGATGGAAATACAACAGACAGACCAGTGGCTCTAGTATTTTGTGCACGTGCATTGCCATGTGTGTGTAAGTGTGTAAGGTGAGGGAGGCTGCAGGTAAAGATCAATGGCGTGCTGTTCGGATGCATTCCAGGAGAGCACCGTCATCAATCATAGGCTTCTCACAGCTCTCCTCGGTGCTGCGTGCACGTGAATGCGTGCGCCTGTGTGTTTGAGACAGGCAAGATTGAGAGCGGAGAAGCACTTCCTTATCATCAGTTCACAGCTCCACCATTTCCTTCATGGGTGTGCGTGTATTCCTCACTGTGGAAGATATTGTGTCTTTCCTCTATCCCTGTATCGCTGTGACAAATTTATTGTCCCCCGCGAGTGAAAGTGGTCTTTAAGGTCACTTCACAGCTGGCATTATAATGACTGTTTATGATTTTGCTTGGTTACACTTGCCTCCTGAAATTTTCGTCATGTTAAATCTTTCCTGTGATGGATTTTCCAAACAAACTCATTTTTTTGTTTTTTTTTGGCAGGGCAAAGGAGTGAAGCAGTCCCGACAGGGGCTTAAGCTGCGGGCAGATACCTGGATGTACTCTTTGTTGCTGTCCTCTGAGGGTGTCCAGGCGTTGTCGTCGTTGTGGAGGCGGGCCTGGCGCGGTAACCAGCGGTTATCGTAGAAGGATGTGGAGGCTGTGATTTGATCATCGCTGATCTTTCCCGACTCCATACCGAGAGCCGTGCTGCAGTGGAACGCTGATGGGAAGAGGAGGGAGACGGAGACAGCAGTTTTAACTGTAAATCACATAAAAGAGCTCAATTAAGAGTAGAGAGAGCTTGAAATTAATGAATGATGCGGGAGGATTATAAAAAAAACAAATAGTTCTCAGTAGAATGAGAGTCGAGAAAGAATAAATATAACCAGCTAAAGAAAGGACAGAAAAAAAGGCTGCCAAACGTGTGAGTAGAGGTAAAATGAGGTGAAGTTAATTTCTGTTCCAGAAGAAAATAGTCTGAGAAGGAGGGGAAAAAAATGAGGGGTTAGAAAGAGCATTGAGACTGAAATAACATAAAAGTAGGCAAAGCTGAAAAGATCGAGAGGGTGAGAGGAGAGAAAGATGAAGAGAGACAGATAGGCGTCAGCAGAATTGACAGGAGAAAAAATTCTAAAGAAGAGAAAATAGAGATGGCACTAGAGGGAGAAAAAAACTGCACAGAGATCATTTGCTGAAGCGAACCCACTTTCTAAAAGTTATCAGGCACTCACAGTCGGTGACTTCTCTGTGTGTCATGTTGTAGCGCGCGGAGAAGCCGTCTTTGGCCACAGCCATGTCGGTGTGGAAGGAGAGGGACAGCAGGCCAGAGGACGACTGGATCTCTGGAGGGATCTTTGTCCCACAGTATCGGCCAATTAGAGGAGAGGCTGCAAACAAATCAAATACATGAAAACATGCATGTTTCCAGCAGATTGATACCGGAAAAAAAAAACTTAAAACGGTAACAGGAGGGTGCTGATGCTGATGTTTTGCAAGACTGATTACTTTAGCTAGATATGATGTTTAATCATTTAAAAAAGCACCTTTGTGAATAAATAACGGGGATAAGTGTGTTCTCTTGATTCAGCTTCAACAAAAGGATTGGAGTTGTTCAGGACAGGTTTCCACTGGCCATGCTGCTTCAGTGAGTGTCGTCTAATGAGTCACAGCATGCCCCCGTGCCCCCCCGCCCCCCCCCCCCCCCCCCCCCCATCACTCCTCTTCCCATCATTCTAAACTCTCCCTTTACTTTCCTGTTCATCCCTCCATCTGCCATGTGTGTCTCAGCCAGAGCCCAGCAGGGGAACTGGAATCCCTGCTTTCCGGCAAGCTGCACTGGGATGAGCTGCAGACTACTACACATACACTTGCACACAAACATAGAGGATTAAAATAGTCTCAAGACAGCCCCCCTGCCAGACATCAAATTCTTCACCCTTCCATCTCGTCTCCTATCCCTCTGCCTGAGGACTTAGCTCACTGGAACTGGGTTACACTTTAATTTGCTCCTAATTCTCAACTTTGAATGGTATAAATTGTTTTCAGCTATCAAAGCCACCAAATTCAGGGTTATAATTGGAATTTTAAATCCACTTGGATCCCTTTTTAGCAACTGAAAATGAAATAATTAGAGCAAATCCATAGTTCCTAGCATCAGGCTCTAAAAAAGGGGCATAAAAAGAAGAAAAGAAACCCAGCATGCAAGAGGTGAGAAATGATCCGCTCACCACTTCTAATGTGGGTTTCATCAGCACCATAGCGACCAACATTAGCCTATGGCGGTCACTTTCAAAGCCCTTGATAACATCCTCAAATGTTTTTTCCTGATCTCAGCTTTTGCCACGCTTGGCTCCTCCTATTGGATTCAAACAGATACTCATCGTAGCCGTCACTCTCACTCGCCTGGGGAGGAAGGAAGTGCTAGGTGATAAGGGGGGCGGGGGGGGGGATAGGAAGGGGGTGATGAAGGGTGTTATTATGGAGAGGGAAGAGGGCCATGGGAAAGGCCTGTTCCTATGACTGTTGAAGCACTTTCAGCTCCCTGTGTGAGTGAAAAATGTTTCCTATATGTAATGCAATAGAAAGTAAGGGAAAGGCTGCTAACTTCAAAGAAAGTGATGGCAGCTCAGGAAATTGAAGGCAGGGACTCAAATGTACTCAGCATAACTCAATGTGAGCCCCGCGTGTAACTTTTCAAAGCGTGTGGCTTCTCCAAGCATCTTGAGAGCGGTTTCTGTCCAGAGGTGAGCCCCATTGTGTCCCCTCACCTTGTGGAAGACCGTCCCAGACATCCAGCCAGTCGTACTTGCAGTCGCCCTCCCCCACCAGGAGCGGGTCGTTCTCCAGGTCAAACGTCAAGAAGGTGAGGGTGATGTCCATGTGAGGCGGGGCGATGATCATGTAGGAGCACTCCAGGTTGTGTGGGTATTTGTCTGGGAACCCTGGGGACTCGATCATGCCGGACGGGTTGGTGAAATTGCGGAAGCAGAATTCCGACCCTAAAAGGATGCAAGAATAAGAGGAAATTTAATAAATATCGGCCACATTAGTAGAGGATAGAGGCACAACCAATCGATCACACAGTGGTATCTAATCTAACTTGCAGACGGTGTTTCAGAGAGTCGTTCGTCACTGACAGCCTGCGGGAGTATGCATTAGCTGTGAGGTGAGACACACAAACACACAAAACTTATGATTGCAAATAGAGGAGAAAATACACGGTGAGAAAATGCTAAGATGGGCGTTGCTTCAAGCGATACGAGTCGCCTTAAAGCTGTCTGTGGGAGTGGTCTCTCTCACATCACCCTTCTCCAATCAGTGAGTAAGTGCTGCTGTCATTTTTTGACACACTGCATCTATAATTTCAACGGCATTCAGCAGACCACTATCACCATCTTGTTGTCTGACCTGCCCAGGGGAAACTCCGCCCTCTCTATTTCAGTGATACACAATTTAGCATCAGACTTAAAAGATCCCCCTCTGCTCTTTTTCATCCCTTCCAAACAAATGCACTCCAACACAATCTACTCCGTGTTCTTATTGGCCCTCGGTGTGTAGCTCACCCTCTCACACCTACGCACAAACACCGGTACACAGCACAAAACTTGTGTAATGGTTCTAAGTGGGCCCTTTGCGGCAGCACCCTATTAGCTATGTAGATTTATGCGCCCTGGGCGGCTCACCTTGAGCGGCAGCAGCTGTGTGGCTCAGATCATCTACCCATCAGCCACTGCTCCGCGTCCCACCGGGGAGGCTGAGTCACGGCCGAGTGTTTATGGACCGGTACTTCAATGAGGGTGGGAGAGGGCTGACAGTTCAGCACATGCACTCACACACAAAACAGACCAAGGACCTCGCTCAAAAGTCACACGCACAGCCTCATTCACAAACTGGGGTTATTTTCTGTGTGTGTTCACTCTCCCCTCCTTCCATCACAGGCTATAAACAGTTGGCTCTGGTCAGTTGTATGTCCTTACAATCCTCTATATTCATGCTTGCCCGAGGGACAAATATCTTCATGAGATAATGTTGCTAAGAGACAAGACTTTTCTTTGATCTTGGTTAATTGCATGGGTTTGTAATAGCTGCATAGTGACCTTTCCACACCAACCGATTGACTTTGAATCATTACTTGTCATGCATTTATTAAATGCACCGTATCTGCTGATGAAACGACCGAGATATGAGTAATTTCTTTGTGTTTTCATTTTTTTAAAAGATACAGCTATTCAGAGAGCTGTCTGTTGTTGTGGTACATCCCTATTCCTGGCTATGTTGGAAAGCAGATAAAGAGGTCAAGTTGACGAGGCTCATGGGAAAATCTGGGGGTTTTAAACCTGAGAAAGCAGTGTTGCATCCTTCAGCACCGCAGCAGCCCTTAGTACTGCCGGCCTATGTTTGATAACCAGAATTACATTAATGAAAGCAGCATTTAAAGCGCGCAGACATGTTAACTGAACCTTCGAGCAGCAGAGCATTCCTCCGAGGCACCAGCCCTTATTATCAGACAGCCCTGTAAAAGCAGAGGGGTCGACTGGCTGCTACGGCCCTCCCCTGTCTACACTTGGTTAATGGTGGAGAACTGACCCCAATCAGTGCTGTCAGAGAGAAAAAACTCAGGAGATGCACACCATGTCTCTTTTGCTTTGTTTTCCTCGTTCTTTAACACCTTCCCTGTATTCCATCTTTGTTTTTCATCTCATTGTTTTCTCTCGTTTGATGTATGCACTCTATATTTTTCATCCGGTGACAGATAGATGTATGTGTAGTCACACTTTCACAAAGTCTCTTGTGCTTTGGCAGCCACTGAATGTGTGCATTTGGTACTAAAGATGCCACAAACGCGTGAATCTTCCCCCACAAATCAGCATTGAACCTTTTGTGTAGACGCCAACGCACACACTGCAACATCAAAACGTCCGTGGATTAACAGCCTTTGTGCTAGAAACCTGCTGCCTACAGGCACATACGCACACAGAGCAAGGCATGTTGAAATATGATGATCATTTTCAGCAACATACAGGCCACGTCTTTCAGTGCCCTCATTGGCACACACCGCCTCGTTGTGCTTTGGATGTTGTGTCTGTGAGTGAACAGCATCAAGTTTACGAATAATTGTAACAGTAAATTAACCATTTGTAATATGTGCGTGTGTGTTTTTTTTATTTTGCTATGCCTTTTATCCGGCTCCCAACATGTGTATTAGTAGCTGGGAGCGCGTGTGTCTGAAGATGTGCGTAAGACCCAGTAACACACTGCCCTTGTTTTTTACAGGCCCGCAGAGCAGGAAAAACCCTCAGTCTGAGCACAGCTTGGCTCCATCACCTCCGAACACACCATTCTGTGCATAGACTGTCTTTTAGGCTTAGTGTGCATGAACATGTCGCCTCACACATTCTTAAGTCAGGCCCGTGTGTGTGTGCGTGAGTGTAGGTGCGTGTTGAGTTGTTGCTCCGTTACTGTATGCATGAAAAGCTTCGCCTTTCGTCAGTGCCGATCAGTTCACAGTATATGAACATGCTAAAAACAAGTCTCTCTTCCCCCCCCCCCTTTATTTCCTTGACCCATGTCACATGCACACGCTTGCACGCCGAAGGCAGACCCTGGTTGGTGCTCGTATCGCACCATGAGCTGCCATTTGGCAAGAGCTGTCTCCTGGCAATAAGTGGGAGGTCATGGTGTGAGCATGAGTATGTCAGTGTGACGCGGGGGGGGCAAGGGGGTGAGTTGCTGGGTAGAAACCGCTCAACACTCGCACACGAGTGCCTGATCCAGCAGCAGCTCCAGTTGTGTCGGGGTAACCCCTGTCCCTCCTCCCTCCTCCCCTCTCTTTCTCCCTCTCTCATCCCCTCCCTCATTCCTTTGCTTCTCCCAGACGTCTGTGTTCATCCACTCCGTTAACCCCGTCTCGTCTGCCATTATCTGCCCCAATCTTTTGCATGCAACTTACAGAGGGCTCACCTCTACACATGAGTGTGTGCTGCTCATCAACCACCTCACTGTGCCCTCCACCGGCCCGGCTCTGCCTGAAATGCATCCACAGGCTCGGGTAGACCTCTCTTGTGACACTGCTTGAGTTAAGCTCAGAGTTTCATTGAAGAAAACCTCTCAGAGCGGGCAAGGAGGGGCGCGTGTGCGTGAGTACATGTGTAAGGGGGCGTGCTGCACATGGGGGCTCAGGGTGGAGCATCAACAACATGCTCAACAAAACATGAACAACAACCAAGCTCATAAAAGAAAGAAAACATTCCTGGCATGCCATGGTGTTGGTACTATTGTGTACCCAGAGAGCAATGTGAAAAATTGAGAAATGTCCTCTGTTGGGTGATGAAATAATCAAATTGTTGTCTTCTCAAGAACCCGAAATTAAGACGTCAAAAAAGCATTCAGATGTTGGAGATCAAAGAAACTCATGCACCTACTGATCAGACTTAGTGTTTCATTTGAGGTAAGGTTTTCTTCATCAGAGATCAGCTTCAAAACACTCTTTTCCCTTGGTATATTCATTCTATTTCTGTATTATTTATTTGAAGTAATTCACTTCTTGTCTAGCAAATTAAGAAAGCGTTGTTATAGCAGTTGGGGAGTTAGAAGTGTCAAAGATGAATACAACATCACAATCAGTTATAGTAACACACTGATGTGAGGGTTGCCGTCCACTCAACAAGATAACATCAGTAGTACACATGGAGTTAGTGTTATGACTGGGCCTGGAAGGGGGGGGGGGTCTGCCTTGGGCTCCGCTCCCATTGTGACCCTGCATACGCTGCGGTCAGTGGCGGTCATGTGGGGGAACCAACACCCTGGGGTCCTCTCTGCCCCAAATTCACACAGGATTGGCTGCGGAGCGGCGTGCCTCTGTTGTGTTAGTGGTGGGCTTTGAGGAACAGGGAGAAGGGGGCTTCCTCGCCAAGTCTTCCCCGTGTAGCCGTGGTAACAGCATCAGCAGCACGTAACTGTGTGTACGTTAAAATGTCTAAGGGCTAAGGGGGGGGGGGGGGGGGGGGGGGGGTAGTGGGGGGCGGGGGCTGTAAGTCTGGGATGAATGAAGGGTTAAGCACGCATGAGTAGGACCAAAGTAGGCCACAACAATAAGGGGGAGGAGGCAATGTGCACACTTTCACTGTACAGCAGCATTAAGGCAAACATGTACTTTATGTTTGAGTGTGTGTGTTTGTGTGTGTGTTAGAAATGTGGGGTGGGGGATAGATGGAAGGATGTTGTTTTGGGGCAAACACTCACCCTAGCTCCCCTCAGGAGCCACGCTGATGGGTGGAGGGTCATTCAGGGTAGCTACAGAGTCACAGGTCGACTCCTGATCCTCCTTGCTGGAAGCAATTAGCCTTTACTGCACTGTACCCCCTTTACACACTACGCACACACATCAACGCAAACAGACCGCTTGTCCAACTCAAAATCCCCCGGGGTGGTTTCAGTCACTGCTTATGTAACAGGGTTGAATGCACAAAACAAAAACAAACCCCACTGTCATTAGCTCAAAATACAGGGAACACCACACATACAGGGAGTGAAAACCAGACACACAGCCTGACTTCTAGACACGGTGTGGTGGTGCTAGCCTGTGCTGTAAGTTGTGTCTGTTTAAAACAGGAAGGAAGCTGAGCAGACACACACACACACACACACACATCTCCCAGCTGTGTGCTCAGACATTTATCTCTGGACACACCCTTTAAAAACACATACAGACCCATAAACACAACGCTTGTACTGTACACGTGTGTTGGCTTTTGAAGCAGCAAAACACAGAATATCAGCAGGAGTAACATTTGCCCCCACGAAAGAGCAGCAACTAAAATCATTTGAAATTAATAACGCTGTGGTAAATAAACTAATCTCAGCCTGGGTGTCTGTGTGGCTGTCAGAAGTTTAAAGCTGCTCAGTGGGGACCCCTGTCCCGGGCCCGCCACAGTAAGACAAATAACTATGATGTGAGCATGGAGGCAGTGGAAATGCTGTAATTAACACTTGGCCTCAATCAGGCATCCAGAATACATTTTCGCTCTCTGACTCATTCATTCTTTGTCAGTTTGTCTCCCTTCACCCCAATCATTTTCCCACCAGGCCTGTCTCTGCTTTTTTTCTCTGCCTCTCACACACAAACCCAACATGTGCCTTTATCATGCCACCTCCATATAAACACACCGAATCTCACCCAGCAGGCTGAGTGGAACCACCCACACACGCAGGCAGCAGACACCTACAAGCGTTCACACACTGACACAATATCTTATACTCCCGAATTTACACCAGGATCCTATTAAAGCTATGGCAACCGCATCCCCCTTCCACCAACCTTCAATCCATCTGTGTGTGAGATAGATCCAATCTCTCCTATTACATCGTCAGGGTTCGAGCTGGTGGCCTTGGCAACAGAGCTGATCGTCAAATATGGGTCACATTTTTTTTTACAAGACACATTTTCCAAAGGCAGGAGTTGCAACTTGTGATATAAGGAATGCTTATTCCTAGTTGCTTTCTGCTTTTCCCGTTCCGGGCTTTTAAAACCAAGAGTGTGAATTTAACACCGTCGAGGAGCAACCTGAAATGTTGCCGGGATCGGTGAGGCGAGCACCAGGTAACTCTTCCAACATAAATCTTGCTACCCCAAGGCCAGTGGACCCTTCTACCATCTCTACTTCTAGAACAACTGCCACACGTACATCCCACACACCAAAACAAATATCCTCCAACCTTGCTTGCAGAGTGCACTTCACCCCGTGCACTGTGCAGACTTAAAGAAAATTCCATTTTGGAACAAACTCATCCCCATCAATCTATTCGCTTCAGCCTCTACCCATAAACCTTTCACCTTAAGGCCAACTCCAACTTGCCTTGGAGCTCTCTCCATCATCCCACAACAACCTCCCACACCCGCCCCTCCTCGTCTCCCCAGAGGAAGTCTATCCTGCTCCAATAAAACAGGCATTCCGAGCATGCTCTCTGCCAGCATAGTGGTACTTCAGTAGTTTTGCCTCACTTTATAACTTTGTTTACATGCCTGGCTGCCTCTGCTGATGTAAATTGCTGTGAGAGTGCTGGGGTGAGTGATTACAGGTTTTGGACCATTAACACAGGCGCAGAAAGGTGGCACGAAGACAAAATCATTAGCTCCGGTATTAATGCGCAATACAGCCCCGCATTGGATCAGAATGCTTACACAAGCCTGAAACATGGATCCCACCGTGATCTTTAAATACTTTATGATGTCTAAATCAAACAGCAGCTGTGACTGAAGAGGGAACAAACACGGTAAATTATAGAAAAACTGTGAAACCTTAATTATTGTGTTCCACTTCATTGCTTAATCATTGTCATTCTGTCTGAAAATCACTCGGTTAATGTTCCTCACCTGTTCTGAAGATCTCGTATCGCAGGGAGAAACCCGCCCCCTGATGGGCATAGTCAGAGACAAATCTGATCTGGACCGAAGGGCCAGACGAGACGATTGCTGCAGGAGCGATGTTGCTGCAGTGTCGGCCCAGAACATCCGCAGTGGTGGAGGTCCCATCACGGATCTCTATGAAATCATATCTGATACACAAAAACAAAGACAAAGGACATATTAGTTTGAACTATCATTATGATATTCTAAAACAAAGACACATTCCTTCAGACTTTGCACTAGCGGTCAGCTTACTGCAGGAGTAAGTTTAAAGGAAAACAACAGAAGGGATAAATATAGATGGGGTGGGGTTGCACAACTGACAATGCTTGTAAAAAAAAAAACAGGTGTGGACCTTCAGAGGTCAGCCTCAGGATAAGAGTGTCCAGCCAAAGTGCTTAAGAGTAACACAGCACGAAGACACAAATAAATACATCTGGCACAGACTTGTGTTGTCTGGCCTCAGATGCATCGAATAAATGTAGCTCCTCTGACCCAGTTTTGCCAGGGCCAAAACATTCCGATCTCTTTGATGACAGCCTGGGGCTAACAATCCCCAAATCACTGAATATTAGATCACAGGAACAAAAAATGGGGGGAGGGACATAATTCAAACAAAACATATTTGAGTGACGGTCTGCTTTGCCGAGGGTAAAGATGCAGGCAAACAGACAGCTGCATGGATTCATTAATAAGAGGGGCAAAAATAGATAGAGGCTCATGAAAAAATAAAGAGGTGAGGGCTGCCTGATGAAAGGTGAGGACGTCAGCAATACGGAGGATGAGGTGGAAGTTCGAGAGCACATTCAGGCTAAATAATTGTGAGGACTCATTTCTTATTAGCTTCCACATGCTTGTTCTTTCAAGTCATTATTGACCTTTGACAACTCAACTGACCCTGAATGATGAAAGCAAATTCTTGACTGTCAGGTCAGTGTCAGTGTGTGTGTGTCCAGTGTGTGAGGAAAAACCAAAGGGAAGCACACCTGGCTGATCCCGAATTAGCTCATAGTCAAGTGTGCAATTCCTCTGATGTAACATGACATGGACGGATCAAGGCAGTGGACTTTTCTGATTTATGGCTGTGTTTTGTGTTTTTTTGGGTCAAGGATAGGGCACTGTCTAAGAAAATGTTAGAAGAGAAAAGTTTTTTTGCAGGTGAAACTGAATATTCTTCACACAGCAAACAAGATGAGTGTTTATGCTGCTGCATATTTTCATGAGATGATACACGGCATTATACGTTTATGTGCTTTTAACACTCATATAAAATCCAAATGACCTTTTAAAGCAGCTTTGTGAAAAATGTACCATTAATTTAAATGACAGGTAGGATATTGCTCTATAATCAGACTGTCAGAGATGCTGAGAGACAGCTCTTCTCAGCATAACCTCCGATAGATGATACTGTGGCTTTGTTGTGTGATTTGAATAGGTTCATCACGCCTAGAAACAGCAGCTTTTAGCAATGATAATTTATGGTTGTGGGAATCTAATCTAATTTGTGTTTGTTGATGGCCTGGAGTGCTGTTTCAAGCAAGTCTCAGTCTATTTTTAATGATGGTGCTCTCCTGACACAGGCTGTCAGAGGCAGAGCAGTCTCCACTTTTCGGTCTCTTTTTCTGAAGCACGTGTTCGTTAGGGCGCCACACATCTGCAATTTCCCACTAAATAGGCATGTTGATGCGTTTTACATTTCACAGCAGTGGATGATTTCCTCCTAATTTCAGTCTCCATGATATCATCCCTGTTCCTGGCGACGAGCGTCTCTCATGGCCACACGTTGTGTTTCCCTGTGTAGCCCACTGCTCGCCGCAGGAGTGCTGAAGCGACACTGAGGGTGCCCCCCAAACAAACAGACATGGAAACACGCTCCTCTGAATTAGTTCATGTGAAGAAGCTGTCAAATAACAACAGAGTCACTGTTGTCTCGCTAATTAGTGTGATGGGCTTTTTGGCGGGGGAAAAGCATCACAGACGTCTCTGGTTTTTAACTCGGCATCGTATCCTCGCTTATAGAAAAAAAAAAAAATCACCTTTCTTTTGCTGCTGCAATAAAATGGTAAGTATAAACACTGAGACATACCAATCAGCTCAGGGCTATGGCTGTTTGTGGCATCTAAGTACTAAGACGGCTTTGGTACTGTCAGCTTGAAATAAAACCTGGATTAAGTAGAGTCTCTAAGCCTCTTTTTTGGCCATCTTATTCCTGCAGTGCATTGATTCCCATACTGAGCATTCAAACTAAGACTGCTGATCAAGGGATAATCCCAACACATTAATCTGGGGCATGTGGGTCAGAGTGGCATGTGTACAGGTGAGGATCAAAGCATGAAATTGGTTTGATGAGCCTGTAATGTCACTACTTCCACCACCATGCAAGCATGTGAGCAAACAGATGGACAAGTTCAGTCTAAGTAAATCTTTATTGAGGTTAGAAAGCTATGATGAAGTGGTTTTGAAAAAGGAATTAAGCAAAGTACTCGGGTTCTGCTTTTACGAGGAATATTTTTCAGTAAAAGCAAAACTTTTAAAAAATAAGGGCAAGGGTCTCACAAAAAAGTCAGTTACTTTACTTATGCTCAAAATGCAACAAGCATTTCTGGCAGCGGACAGACAGGATTCAGTCTTTCTGTTTGTTCCTGCAGCATTTGATGGTTGAGCATGAGCTGCACTCGTTTAAGTGAGTAAAGGAGCCGTTGTCCAATTGTGTTATACATGTCTTGCTTGTAATCCTGCATTACAGAGGCGATCGGAGAGGCTTTAGTGGCCAGCTCCCACAGAGAGTCTGGAGAGCCACTGCATCCCTCAGAGCGCCGGCTTAGGGCTGTAACCGACACACATTTTTGGGAAACACACACTCAAGAATTGTGCCAACAAACTCACATGTACAAGATAGACATGTACACACAGGGAGATATGGGCAAACACAGTCGTGCACGTATACACTCAGAGCCGTATCGCCGACACTGAGGATAAAAGGCGCGTGAAAGAGCTGAGAGCCTAATTAGGTTTTAATTGATTTTGGAGTGGGTCTCTATCCTTCTTTCTGTCTCCCTCTCTCCTGTCGTGGATTAGCGTCAGTGAGTGAGTGTTCCTCAGATGTGATTATTGACCTGTTCGCTCAGCCTCTCCCTGGGCTCTGATGAATACATGTATGAGGGCCTGATGTGTGAGAGCCCACTGTCTGCCTCTCTCAAACACACACTTGAACGCATTCCAGGACATTGCACACAAATCACTAGCGCATGCGCGCTCACGGACACGCTTGCGCCCGTAAAAACACACATTAACATTAGCACTCACACATATGAGGAGACAGCCCCCATGCACACTCGGATTCCATTAGGAGGTTGTTTTGGACCAAACGGTGCCTTTTTTCTGTCTGTCTGACACCATCCGTTGGCCTCCCCCAGATTTCTGTCTGTCTGTCTGGGCCTACATGAGCAGCCGTGTGTATGGGGAGCCATAACAAGGCAGCAGTTTCACCCTCCCTCTTCTTCCCCTTTAGGGAATAGATGGAACAGAGGGAGAAGGGTTAAGGAAACTAAAAACCCTCAAGGGCCAGTAATTCTGCACTGGTCCAGACATGTCCTCTCTTCCTTTGCTCTCATATATCACTCCGCCCCTGCGTCAAAGCGACTAATTGCCTTTCACACCTTTGCTGTTTGCCGGCGACCGGGGACATTTCCTGCAGCCAGCAGCACCTCCATTCAGCCAAACATAAGAGAGGCATGGAAACAATGTATGAATGCATATTTTACATGTCTGCCTTTAAAAGCCTTTAAAAGCCTAATTTGCTGAGTGAGTGGTCATTCTATAATTCAAGTGATCAGTTACAGCCATGTTGTTTAATATATTTAGTTTTACTCCCCCCTGCTGTTGCCTTTTTAATATCTAGAGTAGTCAGCAAAATGCCTCTCTAATAAAGGCCTGTTTGCTAAAGATATATCTTGGGACATTGCATTAAACTCACTTTAATTCAGCTTGCTAAATAAACATATTCACTGGAAACTTAACCATTTCAGAAAAGATGAACTAAATTGTTGTGGTGCGTCATGGTTGTCACACTGATTTTATTTGTGCTGATAAAAGAGCAACAGCTGTTCTTGAAAATCAGTAACGCAGACTTGGCTGCACTCACACACTTGGGGTTTTCATCTCAGATGGTTTTCTTCTCTGCTGCTCTGGTGTTTTCAGGCCCCCCTTTTCTACTTTTAGAGTAACCCTTATCTGGTAAACAATGAAGAGTCATCTGTCGCTTCTTTCATCCCCCTGTTGATGACTGGAGAAGAAGAATTTAAGTAATGCACACCAGCACCTCCTCCCCCCTCAAAGGGGACTCTAATAAACTGTAAGTGCCTCTGAAATATTAACTAGATGCTGCAAGCAAAGTCCCAGCCGACCTGCAGGGGCCTGCCATCTTCAATCTAGCCCCAAAACAAATAGTACTTCTCCTCCTCATCTCCTCATGCCTCACTGCCCGCCTCTGCTGTCCATCACACATTCATACTTGCCGATGACTTAGGCCAAACCGCTGACCACAGAGCGTCTGTGCTGGGCCCCAGACCGTCTAAAGCAGCATCGATCTGAAACAGCTGACCCCGGCCGGAGCCCTGACCCCCGCTGCCCCTGCCCAGTCCGTTTTAAGGGCTTCCCAAGTAACATGTGAGAGTGACAGAGCTTCTCTCGAAGTGTTTAGAAGTTCATCCACACGCAAAATGAAGATAATTGTCTCCCGACAGACGAAGACACAGCGGCAGCTGCACCCGGCTTTAATCCCACCGCTCTCCTGCAGCTCTGGAGAACAAATGACCAAAACAAGTGTGTGAATACTTGGATAGTTCCACACACTCATTTAACAGTCATTCTGTGATGCAGTGACTGCTGGGCACCGACAATCACGATAGGCTAAGAGCCAGATATCGACTGATCAGATCCCGAACAACTCCCTTTAGTGGTGACCTGTGGGAACTCATCTGTCTCTCATTTCACCCTCAACCATTCTTAATCATACTTCTCCACTTCGTGTCTTCTCCACTATCTTTCCTTCTGGCTATTGCTGATCATCTATTGATTTCCCATTATAAGGGGAATACAGACATTGATCCCACACCTCTAAGCTCCCCTTGAGTACCAGTAGGAGGGTGATATCACACACAGAAAATCACACACGCTCATGCAAACAGGAGCTATGCGTTGGTGACACCTCTCATTGTGAGCCGGCATGTCACAGACCAAGAGGGAATTACAGCTCTGTGTGTGTGTTTGTGCCTGTGTGAAGTTATGAAGTGATATCATAAATTCTCTGAACCTCGGGCAGAGTTCCATAACAAATAACCAAATAAAAGTCAGGAAATAAAACCCCTCAAGGTAGGAGAAATGGATCTTGTTGAATGGGCGCGTGTGCGTGCGCTGTCTTCGTGACTGTTTCAGTGTTTAATTTGAGCGTGTAAAATTAAAACAGATCCTCCTCCGGCTAGAGGAGAGGGACGAAAAAAGAAGAACAACAACTAAATCTGGAGAAAAATGAAGCAATAGAGAAAAGAAAAACAGAAAGAACAGAGAAGAAAAACATAGAGAAGGAGGGAGAATGGCCTCCACCTGAAGCTGGTCTTTCTCTCTTCCTCGGCAGCTCCCGGTATATCACTAGGTAGCATCCTGGGGCTCAGTGATGGCAGATTGCATTAGAGATATGGGCCTGATATTTCATCTAGCCTTTATTACATTTAGTTCACATCAATCGGCTGGCAGCCTGGAGGTAAGAGCTATTTGGCACATGGCCGGACTCCCCCTGAAATGAAATCCTGAATTAAAGTGCCACCTCAGACGTGGAGCGCCTGCACCAGGCTGCCGATTTGATTGCTGCAGTAGAGCCGCGGTTTGGCTACCTCCAAGTGCTGACTGCCTGGACCCACTGAGGGAAAATCACCAGCTGGCTGGGGATATTAGCCAGAGTTCAGAGCCCATGCCTGGGCTGACCAAGCACTTTTGTTGCTTTTATGAAGGTTTAAAGTGTCCAGGGAGGGGCTGTGATGGCTGACGAGGGCTTTCACACTGACAGGTTGCATCCGTAAGTGTGTGCGTGCATTTGCGTTATATCCACCACAAGACATGTTCATTTTCTATCTTTAGGATCACGCTATCATCTGTGTTCTTTCCCTTTCCATAATCAACACTCTACACCACAAAACTCCACCTCTTTTAAGCAACACAGCTCTATTTTTCTCTCTGCTGCCATGCACCCTGCACCTCCACACCTACCTGACTCCCTTCGTCCCCGACCACATGGAAGACTGTAAAAACTTGCAAACGTGCACTCTCTGCTCCCTCACTCGCACTGACTAAGCTAATAATACAGGGGAAAAAAAGGAAGAAACCTGTAACAGTGCTGCAGGGCTCAGGATCAATTCAGGTAAAAAGCATAGCACAGGATGGAGACAGCAGGAATATCGAACTGTAGTGCTTTGCTTATTCTCGCGGCTATTTCAGTGCCTCAAAGGGAAATGCTTCTCCCATAAAATGCAGAACATTAGCGTTAAAAGTCACGCATGCATAAATGCTGCTGTGATTCCCTGTTTGTCAAATGGGACTTTGAGATGGGGATTTTTCAGAGGCTGGATGGATTGATGGATGGAGGAAAGAGGTGAGCGGGGAAGCTTATCATACAGGCTAACATGCTCGTTTAGCTGCTCACATGAAGAAGCCCACCCACACTCACTATCGCTCCCTATCACACACACACGCACACACAGAAGTGAACCTGAGTGGGAGTGTGTGTTTGAGGGTAGGCCGAGGTCTCTTATCCCTCCAGGCGAGTGTTAAAAAAAAACTGCAAAAAAACAGTAAAACTCTCCATGGAAAGGAGGAAAAAAGAGGGAGCATTTGAAAGTTTTTCTCTTCCTCTGCTTTCCCTGCCTGCCCTGGGCTGTGAGAAACTGCTTGACACACAGCTTATCAACAGCTGAGCCATTCCTCTCCCAGCCACGGGGAGCGGAAGACCACGGAGCAGCGGCGTTTGCACTGTGACGCTGGTGTTAAAGCCGGGGAACATATTGCAAAAGAGATAAGTGTGCACCATTTTGCCTTTGAGAAAAAGAAAAGAACACAAAACCCGGAGATACAAAGGGCAGAGACATCAAAATAACATTTCCAGTTCGATGCTGCTACATGACACGACTATGTGAAAAGAGCTGACAATCATTACAAAACCCTTTTTACAGAGCTGCCCTTGAGGTGCTCGTAAAAGTAGGGTTTTTTTTAGGGCCAGATTTGTTAGTAACAACGCAGGAACACCCATCTGGGACTATTAATTCTTGAATAAAAGAGGAAAGTATGGAGCTGGAAGGAGGAATGGAGAAACAAATGGATGTAATTGGAAAAATGGTCCAGATGCATCTTGTGTTTATTTTGCAGACTAAATTGAGTCAAAATGGGAAGATTTGAAACATTTTCCCTGACCTCTTTGTATAAAACTGGATTAAACAATGGAGACTCTGACTTCTTCCAAGGATTGAGGTCAAAGACAATAGAAGACCATATGATTTAGCTTATTCGTGAGTCATGCCATGAAAAGGGAAGCTGACCAGCACAGTTCTATTCGGATAAACAGCTGGGCCCCATTGCCGCCTTCCACTTTTTCAACCCCTCCCTGTTTATCCTCTTTCTCTGCTTTGACAACCCCCTCAAAATCCTCTATAATTCTTCTCTTTCATCCTGTTTGAGATTCTCCCTCCGAAGCCCTGCATACCAATGCTGAGGACATTTTAACAGGCCGTTTGAGTTTTAGATGCATGGGGTTTCAGTTTTACAGTCCTGATGATGTCAGATTGATTAAACTATTTACTTTTTTGGGTTGAAGCACATCAAAACAAAGACATCACCAGGCATGCAACATACTTTTAGGTCTTTATCACAAAAGTGAACAAATTACAAAAACACATGTACCAATTATGGATCCATTTGAATAATACTTTCCATTCCTCAGTGCAAACATAAAACAAAACAACAAAATCCTGCAAACCATGTCATGTGGAAACTGAAATGAGCTACATTTCCTCCGTCTAAAACGGTGAGGTTTACTGTTGCAGCTCTCATGCCCTTGAGCAAGGAATTTAACCTGGTAATTGGTCTGAAGAGGCCTTCAAAAGGCCAAAGCCAAAAGAGAGTGTTGTGCTGTGCAGCATCCAGAAATGTGTGATCAGTGCAACGGTGTGGAAGCAAAACAGAAAATCACAGTCATGCTTTTACACAAAGCTTATAATTATACTTTCCCTCACAATTGACCTGATGGGAACAAAAATGTGGTAAATATTTAAACAACTTGGGGTCAAGCCAAAACACCACCAGCAAATTTGAATTTTAGGTTTTAAAAGGGGACAAATGCTTTTTGGTCAGAATAATTCCACACAAAGAAATGTCTGGAGGGCTATTTTTAGTCAAACAAAGAGAAGCATGGACTTCACACTCATGCCAAAGCTCCACAGCTCTCCGCCTGATCTTACTTGCAGTCGAGCCTCTCGATCTCAAAGTGCGGGTTGAAGTTGAGGACGATGCGCTGGGTGATCTCGGGTGCAGTGATGATCCAGTGGCAGTTCTGATGAGGGGGATACTCTAGAGGGTAACCAGGGGAGGTGATGTAACCGGCTTCACTGGCATCTAAGACTCCTCCACACTCTGACAGGGTTGTGAAGACAGAAACAGAAGGAAGCCGGTTATTCAGTGCAATTAAAAAACAAAATGCAGACATTTCGAAACACCGTTAAGTCATTCGTATGGTGGTTCTAACATGAACCAAATCCACTGCAAACATGAATGTTCACTTGCTACAGTGGCAGCTCAGATGGTGCTCCATTCCCCCCATTTCCCTACATGAAGACATGATGAGCAACAAACAAACGCGAAAACAAAGAAAGCAATTTATGCTGGCAGTGTGGGGGAAATTGGAAAAAAACTTCTCCATTGTGGATTTGAAATGAAAGCAGGGCCGCATTGGTACGCTATTAAAACAATAAAATGTCATTATTGTGGAGTTGATGAACACACACAGGCAGGGGAAAAATACAGAGCCTTTTTCACCCTCTTCCACACCCAGGCTCTTATCTCCCCGTTTCTCCATTGGGATCATTCCTCCAAGTGTAATTGTTGCTCCGGCAAGCCAATCTGCAAACATTAGGACACATTCCCTGATCCTATCACGCTCTCCCAGGAACAATAGCCTGCCAATAGCGTTGCTCAGCAGGCTTAGACAGGAAGTGACACACAGACGGCCTGTCTAGCGGGGTTCTGAGGGTCACCCCGACTCTGTAATGAGAAGCTAACACTGCAACAAAGGGCCCATTCTGCACTCACACCCTGACGGCTATAGCAGCTTTGCGCTTTGTGTTATCTCTCACAAACACACAAACTCACATGCTCATATAAAAAGAACACGAATACGGGTATTCTGTATGCACTTGTACAATAAAAATCCAGCGTGCTCAGTGGTTGTTCTGACTTTTTATTGTGATATGTTTTACTCCAAATATTCTCCATGACAACAGCGGGCGGTGGTTTAGCTCTCCTCCATTCTACATGACAGCATGGATATGTAAGTATGTGTGTGTTTGCTAATGCTCCAGTGGGATCACTAAATGTAATGAACTTTATATTGAACTCAAAGAGCCTCCACAATATTGGAGCTGGTGTTCGATGGCCGGGAAAAGACAACATCTGACGGGGGGGAAGAAAGCATGCGACAAACTGAATCTTATGCTGTACCTACCTCCATTAAAAATTCAACACTTAGCGTTAGACTTCACCATTCAGCCACTGCACTGAATCTCTCGTTGACGTAAATGGGTTGATATTTTTGCCTCTTTCTTTCAAATTTCTGAGAAAGCTTCGATAAAGGAAGCAAAAAGAAAGAGGCAAAAAAAAAAAAAAAAAAACAAGCACCAAAGGCTTGAAGTGTAATAGACCCTTCAAGTGTTGACATTTCCACCGCCTATTGTGCTTAAAAGGCACACTTAAGATTGTCTGACATTTGATAGAACTGCGATGGCTTCCTTACTTTGTTACTGGAGAGGAGCTACGCCCGCGCTCACATCAGCCGCGCACAGCTGCCCGTGGCTCTGTGCACAGATAGGCACGCCGTGTGTTGCAGAAACACACAACAGACACACAAGCTGAGCTACAGATGCACACAGGCCGGCACTCACAAGCGCGCAATACCACCCGCGCACCCACACAGCTGCTGCTGCCCGCCCACTCATGGGCACCTCGAAGAGGGCCTGTCAATCACCGGGGGGGCCAAGGTGGAAAACATAGCTAACTGGATATAGCTCAAAAAGATAGCAGGGATGGCGAGGAATGACTGAGACAGACCGAAATCCCCCCCACACACACACACAGACATCTCTTTATCTGCTGTGACTGCGCAGACAGACAGTCATTGTTGGGAAGCCTGAGGAGGAACGGCGAGCAGGAGGCTATCGGTGTGCCGAGCCGCGGCAGATTAAGCCCTTTGGGGAGAAATCCTGCACCCTCGACACTTTTTCCCTGAGCTGCCCATTCTGTGGCCTCCAAGGAGGACGAAGAGTCAGGGTGGAGGGGAGAGCTGCAGAGAAAAGGATTACAGTTGGGAGAAAAATAGAAAAAAGGGTGGGAAAGCGGATGAAAGCATAGATGGGAGAAGGGGGAGATGAGTGAGGATGGTGAAAAAAGATGGAGGACAGAGGCAGAAGGGGGTAGATTGATTGGAGGAGGAAGAGGGTGAGGAGGGTAGACTGGGTTGATGTACGACGGACGGTGAGAACTCATCGGCGGGAGAGAGGAAGAGGAGGGGAGTGACAGGCATTTGGAAAACAGGTGATGGTGAGGGAGAAATACAGAAGGTGAGGAAGGAAGTGAGAAGGATACAGAGTGTGTGCAGAGAGCCTGACGAGCCTCATTAAGACATGCCTGCGATCCAGCGGCTCCCGGAAGACACTGACCCCGCCGGGAAACCTCTGTCAGTCAGCGCACGGGCGTGGTGGCAGTCCAGCAGCCGCTGAGAGCTAAAGGCTAACGCTGCTGCTGCTGATATATACAGATATATTCTCCTATTTTCCTCACCAGCCATTGCAATAAGTCTAAAAGATGTGTATGAGTGTGTGCTGCTGTGCGTTGTGTGTTTTGGGGGGGGGGGGAACAGAACTTGTGGTGTTGGCTGAGTAACAGAGGGGAAGCACTCGGGAGCTGCCAGAGAGCTCCATGAATTACACTGTCTCTTCTCGTAGAGCAGCCCATCTGTCTACACACTCGCACACACACGCACACAAGTGCCGCATATGTTCCAGCCATGCAGGGACCACAACCCTATTACACAGGAACAATGACACTAGTATCCGAGTGTGTGTGTGTGTGTGTACCGAGAGCAAGGGTGTGTTTGCGGAAGCACACTGTGCGGATACGCTTACAATTGAAATCGGACCAAAATACCATCCACATATACGCCTTTTAAAGCGGCGCAATCTATTCTGAGCAGGGATTGTATCAATGAAATAAGTGAAATCACACTCTGCATGTGCGGGCGTGCACATTTTCTAGTCACTCCCAATCAAGTCAAACGCAGAGATGTCTTTGTACCAGCTGTGGGCGCCTTTATCTTCATTATCTCACAAAATGTGCATATGTCTGCATGTCTTAGCTCCCGTCCAGAGTGTGTGTGTGTGCACGTCCGCGCTCCCATTTCTATTAGCTGCCTTATCAGGAAAGCATGGCGTCATGCTCTGGGATAAGCTGCGAGTGTGGGGAGAGGCGCTGATAAATCCCTCCATCATTCCTAGTGTCTTGTGCCCTTCCCATGCCACCCCACCACCACCACCTTAATTAAAAAGTGCTATCACCCAGAGTGAGGGAATATGAGGGGAGAGTGGGCAGCACTCATCCATTCAGCCAAACGGTTAGGGTTGACTGTGACTGTTTTTAATCTCGCTCCCGCTCCACAGTGGGCTGGACCCGAAGAGAGGGAGAGAGGTGGAGGGATGAGGAAAAGAAAACGATTCACCTTCACACCCATTCTGGAGGATGGGGCTCTGGAGTAAAAGAAACGTCGTTGTATATGTTTCAACACAATTCTTCTGCTGCTTTTAAAGCTTTCTCCAAGTAATTTTAGCATCAGCTACACTTGTTGGATGTATTTATGGGTAAAGTGCAAGTTTGCTTTCACAAACACAAGAAGCTAAATATAAAACTGGAAAAACCAATTGCATGAAATATAACGACATTCATATATAAT
The DNA here is from genome assembly GCA_907169785.1 of Menidia menidia. Classification (NCBI taxonomy): domain Eukaryota; kingdom Metazoa; phylum Chordata; class Actinopteri; order Atheriniformes; family Atherinopsidae; genus Menidia; species Menidia menidia. The sequence continues at coordinate 3,145,179 of CAJRST010015557.1, read as the reverse complement.
TATGACCACATATGTTTATAGTTATATATATTCAAGTAGAATGATAAATTACAAAAGCAAATTTCAGAAACAAAAAAACAATTATATTAATCTGATAAATTAAAGAATTATTTACAGATTTTCTTAAAAAACATTAAACCATTATTGTTTTGAAAAATTGCTTTTCCATGTGTTAGGTGAAGTGTGTTCTTCTGCGTTTTCTGATTTTGTTGTCCGTCTATGTGTTTGTGTTTATGTGTTGAATTTCGCACCTCTGATGGCGCTGCGGGATAAACAGAAAGCACAACGAAAATGAATCAATTCAGAACTTAGCTTTCGCCCCGAAACATTGCAGATGAGTTTTGTAGACTGAATTACTAGACACTGATCAAAATATGCCTATTTTTTTACTTCCTTCTGCCATCTGAAATAAGCATCAGAGAGAGATCAAACCCAGTTTGACAAAGAGAGTCAACTGAAACTCTAAAATTGATTAATAAACTTTGCATTTAACTTGGATGCAAAAATAGATTTGCTCAGAAATATTCATTATGTCCCTTTATGGAATCCACATTAATTAGTTTAGCAATAAATCCATCTCTAAACTAACAGATTTAATTAAAATGGAACAAAAGGGACAAGAGCAACTATGAGCTCTGGAATGCAACACGCAGAAACAAAAGCATTTTGTTAAACAGTGCTAAGTGAGTTTAGAGGAGGCTCTCTTAAGAACTAACAAAAGCCACATCAAAAGTAAATACAATCCCTAAATCCTCTTTTCCTCTCTCTGTCTCCCATTTCTTGCTCCCTCTCAGCTGCTCCCTCCCTAACAGGATAAGTGTCCCATGCTAATCAGCTAAATGCACAGAGCTGGCCATCGTGATCAATGGCTCAATGGATCAATGGAGTAACCAGATGGTTGCTGGTGTCTGCGGGAAGGCTAATGCTGCGGGCCTAATCCTGACCACTACCTGACTACAGTATCATGTCTCCTCGTCCCCGGATGCACTCCCTGATCCCCGAGTGGCAGCGTCAAACCTGCACCACTAAGAGACTTTTTCCATGAGCTTTACCCGTCTGGAGTGGAAACAGCCGAGCAGACATCGGCAAGGGAAGCTGTGAAGAATTGAGCTTTGCTGCAGGAATCTAGGTGATTTGTTGCCACCTCCCTCCCCCCACCTCACAGAGTGTTACCTTTCAGCAGAACCGACTCCTCACAAAATTCCCTTTTTTGTGTGAGTCACACTTCTCAAAGCTGTTCCATCGTCAGATTCTCACCAGCCCGGAACCTTCTTTAACCCCGCTTTGGAAACAGCCAAAAGGACATTTAAAACACTTTGCCTCTCGACAATGCTAACCCCCCTCCAGCCCCCGTCTAAACCCATCCCTGAGCTCCACTTAAGACCCCCTATGCGGCTAATGCGACAGACTGAAAGAGCAAGCTTTGTTTTATTTATGGGGGTCTTGTTCCTAATTTCACCCCGAGTACAGCAGGCTGTCTCAGGGCTTTGCGGGAGCCTCAGACTCATACCTGACCGGTATCGAACCGGCAGCTCTGTTTGTCTTTGGCTATGAATGCTAATAGGTGACCTTGTTTTTGCAGCTGATACCTCTGAGCCTGGGTGGATTAAGACACGGAGAAATGCAAAGAACTGAGAGGTGGGCTTCCCAGGAGAAGATATAAGGCCAATAGAGGTGATAAGAATTCATTCAAGAGCTCAAATTTAGAGAATTATGAAATGAATAGAAATCCAACTCTGAAAGAAGTTGATACCATAGAGGGCGCACAGCCACCCAGTCAATAAACATGCAAATGAGCTGCCTAATGGTTTGAATATTAATGCATATGGTGCAGAGTAATTAATGTACATGTCACTGAGTCAAACCATTGTGATTACAGTACAAGTGGAGTGGAAGTCTCTCTGCCTCGGATTGGAACATAAATCAGGTCTCTTTTCTCTTCCGTATACAAGAGCCAGTGGTAGACAGCCACAGCTAAAATTTTCACAGCTCCAAATGACAACCTGGAGACAGTAAGAGATGCCGGAGGCGTGCATCAGTTTGTTCCGAAACATTTTAAAGGAGCCCCTTCACTTTGCAGATGTAAAGCGCAACAACCCACAGCGAGTCTACCATCAAAAGCACAAACGGTGGAAAGCATAAACTTTTGATGCGACTGGAGTGTGCTTAACTTTCATGAAAATATCATTTCCTAACAGTGTGGTAGAGAGACATCCCCCCTTTCATCTCCAGCCTCCCGGTAGAGCTCTGGCTGGGATTTTTACCCCGCATTAGCTGTGTCACCCCAGATGATAGTGTCACCTGGTAACCCTTAATGAGATCTGGTCCCTGCATCCAGTACCATTTTAACTCTCTGACCCCTGTAATGCTTTGATGTTGCCCTTTCCTCTCACTGTTCAATGCACAATCCCCCTATCTCCTCTCCCGGTGTTGCTCTTCCCTTGTTGCTTTGTGTTATTGGCTGATGGATGGCACACTCACTCAACTCTGCCGTGTGACTTCTCTGCGGCCACTGTCTCTTTCCATCTCTGTCCCCCAAAAGCTCCCTCTTTTCTCTCCTTCCTGTGTTTCGGTTCTGCTCACTGTCATTCTCCCATCCCTGGGGCATCCGTATATTGTGGCTTGTGGGGGGGATGAGGAGGTGGGGACATGTGGTGCAGTGCACTGGCAGGAGAGAGTAGGGGGATCTCGCTTCGCCTGCTGACTGCCAAGAGGCCCACATCTGTGTATGATCAGTGAATACACGAGCAGCCAACACATGCACACTCACAGGGACGGTTTGTGTGTATATGTCCTATTTTAGAAAAGAAGAAACCAAAACAAAGGAGTGGATGAGCCCAAAGGAAGTCGGTTGGGGCTGGTTACAGCAGCGGGTGGCGTTGTGAAGACATAATATTCATCATGGGATCACGAACAGCTCCCCACTCCCCCTACTTTTCGTGAAACGGAACTACAGCAGCCAAATGTAATTATATGTACATGTAAACTATCCATTAGCTCACATGAAGAAGGGTGCACGTGGGAATTAGGGATAATCAAACGAAACACACAGGCACAAACGAGAAGAAAAGCGCATTTGCGCAAAAACCGAGTAAACGTCCATTCATGCAAAACTGTGTTTACTAGACGTTCCACATGCAACCCCGGTAGTAGACATGGATGAGTGAACTCGGGTCATGTGTTATCTCACTGTTGGCCTCAGTTCACGACGCGGGGATCCCCAGAATACAGTCGCTCTCAATTTTTCCGTACTTGTAGTCTGACCACATGAGCAGCGATATAATTTGAGCTCCTCAGCTTTACGTGAAGATCGCCTTTATTTGAGTTTTACTCAAATCTAACGTGGGTAAAGTTTTCTCTCAAAGCACTACGAGCTGCTCGCCTGAGAAGCGGAACAGTGCTACGTCCGCGCGGCTCAGTAAAACGGAACCCTGCTTAAGATCTCAAATCCCCGGCTCATTACGATTTGATTGCGGAGAGCGCACGCAAGTAACGGAGCTCTTAGTCTGTCAGTGCTACCAGGAGAAAGACAGCCGCGGGGGTGAACGAGCAAGCTTACCGCAGGAGTCAACTCCGACTATGACTGTAGCTTTTACGCACGGCTTTTTACGCAAGCATGTGTAACATTATATGTTTTAGCCCAATGCACTTCTTTTTAGAAATCCAGTTTTTAATTTGGTAAGATGTGCATCTTAATAGGGGGAGGAAGTTTCTTCCAACTAATGATTAGGAAGAATAAACAAAAACACTGGACTGCACGACATGTGGCTGAAACACTTTCCATGCACAAAAGCTGTAAAATCAGCTTATTCACAGCTTGGTGAGCTCCTGATTTGAGCCGAAGAGGGACTATTAACGCATGCTGAATTTCTGTTTGATGAACCCATTAAAGTTCATTATAAACAAGCTCAACTGGCATGAATTAGTCACCGTCTGGAAATCGGCAGCTCCAAATATTATGATGACACAAACGAATTTGGTTTATATAAAAGCGCCTGTTGAAGGATACAGAATCCCTCTCGCGGACTCCTTTATATATTCAATTTAGAGATAAGGGAATGCTCGATGACGCACAAATCTGAGAAAAATCAAGCCAAGCATTCATCTCTGAAATGGACTTAAAACATAAGACACGTTCATTTTAAAATGGGTGAACTGATTGTATTTATTAAAGGGTGGGAGGAATGAGAATAAAATAATATTTTTGACAAATCAGGCGCTTATTTGAAACGTTAAAACCATTTTTATTTACCATGTATGCGAAAGACAGCGTGCGTCAAAATCAAGAAGTAATCAAAGTAAAACTCACCTTCTTCTCCTCTGACGGCCAATGCCAGATGACTAAAAGCCATTAAAAATCCAATAAATGATGACACAAAATCCATCTTGGATCAGACAAAAACTTGTGAAGAGCTTCAAGTGTGGGATGTTTCCACCATGTAAGATTGAAACGCTTCGCTTCCTCAAAAAAATCCACACCCGTCTACGGAATGAAAACCTCTGGGAAAAAGTAATAGCAAAACCACTTTAATAAAAGGGGAGAACAATCCCACGACGTTTATAAAAAACATTCGTGGGGGAAAATGTGTAACATGTCATGGAGTGAATTCAAAATTTCTTTACGCGCAGCCCTTTGAAGTCTGCTCATTTAGAGGAGGGATGCCGCTAGACCTCATCCAATAATGACGAAACTAACTCCTTGATCACTACTGTTTGCGCCTCGCAGCTCGGGAGACTTTGAATGATATCTCTACAGCGGCTCCAGGGTGCGTCAAGTTCCGATGTAGGCTCCCCTGTTCCCGTCTCTGTGCGTCGCCGCGTACTTTGCGCACACGAGGGTTTCTTCTCCTGCGGGAGCTTTCTGGCAGCCCGCTGAAGTCCAGCAGCTTTCCCGTAAACCTCTATCCAAGGGAAGCTGCCCCTGAACGGCGCGCGTAAGTGGCAGGACGGCACAGGAAAGTGAGGCGGTTTTGGTTCGCAAAAAAGCCGGTCCGTGCCCTGTCACCTCCCGCGGCACCGCTCCTCTCTGCTCTGTTCTGCTTCTGCCTAGCTGCGGCGCCGTACGAGCCTCCGTTTGGCCACCAGCTTGCCCTCCTGCGACTGCGAGGTGCGTGTAGAGCGTGTGCGTGAGCGATCGCTCTTTTGAGCCGAGCAGCTATCGCGTTACAGTCACGTCGCCCGGGCTCCGCCTCCTCCCGCCGCTCACCAATTATAGGGAGAGAGGGGCGCACGTGCACGCGCACCACGCTTTTTTGTCCGTGTCTCCCTCACAAACTATCGCACCCCCTCCTCAGAAAAGATGCCACAGATATGAACTCTTCCCCAGATGAGACCGAGATAAAAACGCTGTCATGGTAAACTAGGCTGTGCAACTTCTCCCGGGGCTGTTTTGGAGGCTTAGCACTGGCAGACGAGGAATAGAATACATTTAAAATAAATTCAATCAAAGGGCTATCATAGAAAGAGTGAGAACGGGAGGTGAGTGAGACTGGGGAGGGGGGGGGGGCTGCACAGTGCGCCGGCACACGGCTGCCTTTCACCACAAAAACACATCAAACAACCAAGCCAATGTCAAAGCCCTCACTAGGGGGAGAGCCCACCTCGGCCCTGCCCAATCTTAGCCCTGCAATCAACAGGCCTAAATACAGAGCGGGAGGCCGTGTAATGACACAGTAGTGAGCCCAAAATAATCTGCTGAGAAAGGCCTCTGGAGCGTCCAGCCCATGTGCCCTGCCTATGGCTTGGATTACCTTGTAATGTAATGGAGTGGCTGAGGCCCCGCTGCATAATGACTGCATGCAGCCCTGCTGGCAACTTCAGTTGGAACTCTTAGGTACATTCCTAAAGGTCAGGGCACATGGGAGTCTTTTTGAGGCGATGCATACACGTCTTCTGAAAGGATTCCTGCATGACAGCTTCAGGTGCATCGCTTGAGCCATATTAGTATATAAATATATATATGAATATAAATAATGGTGCAACACAGCTGGTGCAAACGTCTTCTTTGTTTTCCCTTGATCGTGATAGCAGTGAGATGTAAACTTTGTCAGCAACAGCCCCGTCTGCCCTTGACAGAAGGTTGTGTGACAGGTCTCTATATCACTGTCTGTCTGTCACCTCTGTCAACTGTCATCCCCCGCTGCTCCACTCCCCCCCAGGTTGACTAGATGCCATCAACTTGCAGCTTTCTTGCAGACTGTCAGTCATTTTCAAGCCCGCCTCGAACCCCAGGGTGCAGTGGTTGTCAGACATCAATCTGATTGGTTAATCTGAGCCTCTGGGCAGGGGTCCACACTAGAAGGAGCCGGTCTTCCACACATCCTATTGTGGACTTGATTACACTTTTCGGATTATTTCCCCCCTCCTAGCGCCACTCACGTGCAGTTAACTGTTTGCTTGTGTGAGTGTGTGTGTGTGTGTGTGTGTGTTATCTGACGTTAGAGCTCTGATTAAACACTTTTTGATGAGCGAAAGTGATCTTTGCTTAACCCCACTGTGACCCTCTCACTGAGATAAAGAGGGATGGAGAGAAGACACAGGCTGTATAAAACCCTCAAGCAACACTGGGTTACTTTCTGTTCTGTTTCCCCTCCCAGTCCCCAAGGGTCATTTGATACTCTCCTCTCCTTCTCTCCCATTTGTCAACATCTCTTCCCCCACCATCAGCTTTCAACCCCCCAAATATTGGGCCAACGTATTGCTAATGGAGGCCAAACTGTGAGAGTGATAAAAAAGGAAACGCTTGTGGGTGGAAAATATTTGTATCAACAGCAGGAAGGAAGATATTCGGTACAATGCAGTTCTGGCTGCATATGTATATACACACACTGGCACATTTGTTGGTTTTAGCTCATACGTTTCATACCAGATATAAAACAAAATCAACATGTATGAAAAGGCTTAAAAGTTCCTATATGTGATATACTTTTTGCCAAGCTCCCCACCACTGCATGATGAACTAGATTTATTGATATAAAATACAACAGTTGTACAAAGGAAACCCATTGGGAAACAGTCTGGGTCTGTTTTTTTCAATGCACTGAATTTCTGCTATATTTAGTAGTTAATATGAATGAAGTGATTTTAGATCTAAAGTACAATCATATCATTATAGTAACATTTCAATACAGAGGCTAAAGTCATGAATAAGTAAGAAAAGAGAGAACCTCGGAGAGGAGTCTTACACAACATGTAAATAACCCTCAATGGCCACAGGACAATTACCACAGTTTTGAATCTCAGCGTTAACCGCTTGTCATGTTATAACTATTGTTCACAATCATTCAAGTCTTTCAGAACGTAGTCTGATGAAGAAAATCAATGGAAACTTTCGGTTGACTGTTGCAGAAAACAGAGGAAAATCATGCAGGTCACCAAAAGAGCTGACTCCTGCCCGGAGGCTTCTCAGTCCTTCAGCACCAGACTTCATGTGTGAAGGCCCAAACAGGCAACCACAATCTGCACAATCTTTTTGATGGATAAGTTCTGATTGTTCTGAGATAATGCCGTTAAACCAAAGCAGAGCTCTTGGCATGGTACACCTTTGTGAATGGAGGATATAATTATCCCCACAGTAAAATATCCTGGAGGTTCTCTCCTGCTTTTGGGCAGCTGCCGGTTACATGGAAACATGGAGCATGTCCAAAAGGTGATAAAATCAGATAATCAAAATGTGTAAGAAGACCAAGTGAGAGGTGGCGGTTTTTGTTATCAGGAATGTATTTCTGATCATTTGGAAAGAATATTTTGAATATTTACCATGTCAAACCTGGGGCTGGTTAAATGTTTGTCTTTTCATTCACCTTATCTTATTTACACTTTTTATTAAACAAGACAGCAATTGTAAATTGTAGATAGAAAATAAAAATATGGATTAATATTGAAACTAAACATTTAGCAGTTTAATGTTAGTTCATTTATATTTGGTTGTGATTTGGTTCATTGGCACCCATTTCTGTCCACATTCAAGACACACAATCCCAGAATTCCAGTGATTCTGTTCTGAGCTGCTTCCGACAAACGAAATGGCACCCACACCTAAATGAAAGCAGTATTCTTGCAGACATGTGACAGGCACGTCTCTACTGTCGGAGCAGGGAATCCAAACATCCAAACACTTGACCTGCAGCTACAGCGGTGAGTGGCTTCGTTCAGTGGAGCTTTTTTAGGTTTTACCGGCTAAATTCTCTCTCATCTCTCTGCACCCAGAATACAGTCGACAAATGTCTTCCACACAGTCCGAGTCCTCGCCACACCACACCTGTGCCGTGCTCACTCATGGGTGGCAGAGGGGAACACAACAGGGTCTTTCTCCCCCGTTATGTGTAAGAGTGAGAAACAGAGAGGCAGAGGCAGATACCAGCCGCTGCCATACCACCTCTCTTATCACAACTTGGCCCGGAGACTGACAGCATGACTGATAACTCTCCCTCTCTTTTTCTCTCCCGTCTCCATCACACAAACACTCTCTTAAACCTCCTCTAGTCTCTCAGCACCCCTCTGCCCCCCCCCTGGCCCATCAGTGTGTTTTGCCAGTCAGCTGTCTGTAGGTTTGAGGGGGAAATTCAAAGTTTTTTTTTGTTGGGCTGAGTGATCTTAGCTTTCTTCTCTTCGTCACCAGCAGTCACAGCCATGGATGCAATGGTGGAAGAGATAAGCTCAAGATAGCCTTCATTTGACCCTATCAGCATGTTTAGTGTGTGTGTGTGTGTGGGGGGGGGGGGGGGTGGTGGGTTACAGCCTTTGTAAGTACATCATGGTTATAGGGCCAGGGTGGGAGTTTTGTGGTCCCTTTGGTATTCATTGGAATGGCACCTCAGCAGGCAATATCAGATCATTCCATCACAATTTGGGAATGCACAGTGAATAGATAAGGGAAGTTAAACAAACGCACACACAAAGAGCATTGTCACACAATGTATAGGTGGAAAAGAAACAATAGTATGTATTATAGGATCTCTGAATTAAAGTGAAGCCTTCTTCATGTTTAATCTTCAAAACGATCTATTTGCTATATCTTTTTTTATCTTCATGCTGTTCTTTGCCGCTGCAGTGACCCAATTTCCCCCTGGGATCATTAAAAATTCAACTTATCCTTATCTTCGTAGTGCATCTACACGCACATATACACACGCATACACACACACACACACACACATCTTAATCTAACCTTTGATAATACTCCAGTTCCTCCAGTGAGCAGGATCTTCCGTCTTCACCATGATGCGCTGATCAGAAACCCCTCATCATCTTCTGCTATTCCTAAACTCACCTCCACCGTTAAATTCCTCACGGGCCACACAAGCTTTGGCCTCGGCCAGGTTACAACTACACACAAACCCACAACCAAACACACTGCACTGCTTACAGAAATCTCTGCTGTGCTGGCAGACTCCTTAGGCTATAAGGAAGCATATGGTGTCTGTCTGCTGTCTTTCTGCTCGGCGTCCTGGTTGCCTGTGTGCGTGTGTGCACCTCTGTGTTACCTTCAACAGCACAAATAGCTTCATAACTCTTTCACGCCTGATAGAGAAAAATCTTACCACTGTACAGAAACAATTATCCTCAGACGCTGAATTTTTACTGATCATGTATTTAGGATTTTTCTTTTCTTAATATCTAAAATTTGTTGCCATTGAAATGAGAAAATGTGATAGAACCACATTCGAGCAAAAAATAAATAAAATGAAAAAATTGCAGTATGCATCTCAGCCTAATGGGGGCAGGCAATTGCATCCAGCACACAATCTGATGTTCTGGCAGGAGGCAATCATTAGAAACATGGTCAAATATAAATAGACTCAATGTTGTTTATGCTTGCACTAAAAGGATTAAAACATAAAGATAATCATGCTCAAAATGAACACGTGACAACTATCAAGTCAGATTTCCTTTGGTTGATTTTGGCATTTCTAAACATCTTTATAAAAAGACTGATTTCTGAATCATTCAAGTCACTGGTTCATTGGTGTTGCCAAACTCCGAAGTTGGTAAGTAATTATGAATTATTATCATAAAAAGGAATGATTTAAAAAAAATTAATAGATAAGCCGTGCACATGCAAGATGGCTGTGCTGCGTAGGATCCACTACATAGCTGTTGTCAGCTTGGTTAAAAAATGTTGTTTGCTCACTTTAATTGCAAGATGCCTGCTCTATTCCCCGGTCACCTGTTGTTTATGATACAGCATCATTATCCTCTGTATGTTGCACAGTAATGGGGAGAACACAGCCCCTCTTCCTTTGCTTTTCCAACAGGATCTATTTTACTTCTGCTGTCTCTTTCATCTCTTTCCTCTGGCCTGCTGTGTGTCTTTATAGTCACATCAAAGTGACCTTCGCCGCCCTGTTCCCTCCGAAACCCCCCAACCCGGGCTTTTAGTGAACAGACTACAGAGATACACACAGGGGGGCTCACTCACAGATTTTGCAGGCAGCAATAGTACAAATACAAATGAATATGTTACGCATAATCTTTAAAGAGTCTCGAAAAAAAGAAAAAAAAAACTAGTTGTGTGTATCTGTGCGTGTAAAGTGGCGTATTTTAGAGCGTCTCCTTCCCAGTTTCAATTAAAGCGCACGAGCCCCCAACTCTCTCAAGGTGTCTTCACAGTTGGATCTGTTCTGCGTATGAAGGCTATAATAAAAAGACAAGAGGCCTTTTTCCATGCCTTGTTTACTCTGCAGGGCCTTTATCACTCAGCCTCTGGAATAAAGATCAGCACTCCACAAACCAGGGAGAGAAAACACTGGGGGACAAGTGGGTGCTAATGAGAAAGAGCGTGTTTTTTGGAGGAGGGAGATAAAAGATGTTGCACAACTCGGAGCTACATTTTTGTGCCCGACATCAACATATGACAGAAGGAAAATAATCGTTTCTTGTATGAAGCCAGGCACTTAAACATAGCTCTAATTGTAATATTGCATCATATCTGGTTGCTTTGTAGTTATGCAGGGACTAGAATGAGTGCGCTTTTCAGTATGATACATGTTCCTAAAAGGATTAAACTGACATTATCTCAGACTTTCCAAATTGTCAAACCACCTTCGTCCAGGGAGAAAATCCTCATTTGTAGCTGTACTTTCTAATTTCTCCACTTACTGTCGTCCGCCGAACATTTCGAAACCCTCTTCTAATTTCTGGCTGAGTCAAACTGTCAACTCAAATGGAAACTCATAATCTTTCCCTGCTCACAGCAAACTTTTTCTTCTTTTCTTTTTTTATGATTTGTTTATGCAAGATTTTGTCCCCAATGATTTTTCATCACACAAAAAGAAAAAGGCCAAACAAAGTGAGACGGGCGGAAAGAGAGAACGTTTGAGTTTGACTCCATAAAGGGCTGGAATTAGATTATTTGTTTTTGAGGAAGAGAAAACATGCCAGCATTTCCAATTAAATGGAAAAAATGAAGACAGAGTGGGGGAGACAGATGGGAAGACAAAGTCTGAGATGTAAAGAGCCATAGAAAAGGAGATTTGCTGTGCATCTGCTGTGGGAGAAACTTGAAGAGGAAAGAAGAAAACCAAGGGTGGAAAGAAGTGGAGAGGTTCCATGAATGAAAATGGGAAAAGACAGAGAAACTGCAGCAGTACCACAACAGATACGATGGCTGGCAATTGAAAAAAAAAGATCTTTGAGGCAGGGGGCTATCTGGATTAAGTTCAACTCTGATGCATTTACATTAGCATGGTAATCCTATCAATATATATACACATATATTGTGTGTGTATTGGAGACAGCCAAGCACTTGGCCCCATTAGCAAAACCTAATTGACTTACAGCCGTCTGACCACAAAGGTAACATCTGCGTTAGGCGTGTAAGTGAATGCCCCGTGTCACCTCATGCACATCCACAGCAGACCCAGATTTTTTAAATGACATTTGCTTCATTGTGATTCCATCTGCCACCAACTGACCTTGATAAGCACCAATACGGACTGTATCCTAATCTCCTTGGAATGGGACGGAGTGGGGCATCATTTCTAAAGAGGGGGTCACACAAGTTTTGTAGATGCACATACAAGAAGTACATTTTTTTACTTTTTGCTTTTCCTTCCTTTCTAATATCTCACAGATATGGGTGATCTCACAACTTTTATCAGTGTTGCACATCCGATTTACGCAGGTCAAATCTGTTCCACATGTTTGGCTGGTTTCCTTCAAGTGACTGGTCTTAATGCATGAAATCTGCCGAGTTCCGCCTTAATTTTACTGCATACGGGAAAGAAAAAGACAGACACGGCAGCAGTGAGGCAGTGACACGGACAAAGAGGGGGGGAAACGGAAAAGGATGACAGGTGAACAAGACAAGCCCGAGGATCCATCATTATTTAGCCATGGATATAGAATATCAAATAGAGGACAGGAGACACCTCCATATCAGCCTGTTATTATTGAAAATGACTAATATATGCTGAAGAGAGAAAGTCTGAGTGAAAGATAGATGGATGAGATATGGAACCCAATGGAGACTGACACTCAATCTTTCTGAATAGCAATCCAATAACGTCTCCTGAGTTTCCTTATGGCTAATCAATTGTGCCGCAGCGCAGAAACAAATCACCATATTGCTGAGTCAATAACCGTCAGTCATGGAAATACCTAGCTTCAACTGTCAGTGTTTATCAAACTTGGCCGGGCCTCTGCTCACATTGCGAGGACGGAGAGAAGGGTGACAAAGGTATGTTTGGTATGCACTCCTGTAGCTCCCTACAGTGGCCCCGGCCGCTGAGAACCCAGACTACGATAAGAAGGTTATCAGGCCTGCCCTGACCTCAGGTGAAACCAAGCTCAACCAAAGAACGGATGGATGATGAATCTTGGCTGACAGGGCAAACACAACAAACAAGTTTATCAGGCACAGGATGTCTCACACCTTCATAGCAAGCACAATGCTGTCCTTCAGTACGGGACACGTTTGAAATAAAACGTCCCAGTGTTTACCTTTAACATTATTGAAACCCCCATGGCTTGTCTGGTCAAGAAATCTCACATCCCCCCATTCCACATAACACACATATGCAAACACAAATTTCTCACACCTATGTCTTACCTTTGTAAATCTGCCAAAACTGGTTATGCACCTAATTTCCCAGAGAATGCAAAAGACAACCTTTGACAGTGACAAAGAAAAGAATCAGTGCAAACCCGTGAACACTGCCTGAATAAGCCCGATAACACCAGCTCAGCTTTCTTTTAATGGACAACTGATAATGAGAAACATGAACAAATGTGGAAAGCGTCATTTGGTTGGTGGGAAATCTCTAAGTAGGCTTTGAAATGTGGAATATTGCTGCAGACGTATCAAATGGCAGACGTGCAGTCAATCGATGGCTACTGTGGCACAACAGTTGAAGGGGTCAATGGAAAAGTAGCAAGTCAGCAACCTCAACCTGCCACTTCTAGAGGTAAGAAAATAGTGTTTTACTGTTTTTGCTGCTGCAGAACACAAAAGGTCAGCCACTGTTTTCAGCTGTTTTTGATTGAATAAATTATCATCATATAGCAATGTGTTTGCAGTGCGTGTTCATGCTCATTGCATTATACCCCTTCAGCTGCTTTTATTTGTAGGTTAGGGGCTTACAAACTAGATTTGCAGAGTAAAAATATGGGCAAGGTTAATCGGAATAATCGAATGATAGATACACATTTTTGATAATTTGTCATATCCACCAAACCTTCGTGGGACAGGGGGTAAAATCAGAAGCAGAATCTGAATCAGTCTGCTTACCTCAAGGAACTTGATAAATGTGGTGAGAACAAATATCTGGGTCCAAACTGCAGAGTAAGATGATGTTAATGTTAGGAAATGAGCTTTCTAATGAACTTCTCAGGCTTATACACCTGCTATTCTCTTCAAGAGTCTGAGAGCTTGAAGAGAGTTACATGTTGAAGTGGCTGTGTTCTTTTTTCCTGAAGTACTAACTAAATAAATAAAGCTTTCTTTGCGTTGGATTCCTCTCAATCTCATCTGAACTCTCCTCTGAGGTCTTCCAACCAGCAAGTTAAAATTCTGATTTGACCATGGACCAACTTGAAGCCTCATCTCAGCTTCCAAGAGGAATTGATTTTGTTTCCGCAAAGGAAAAACGGTAGCATTTAAATCTTTCAGTTGGTGTAGGCTGGCGGTACGTGTTGCCAGCTTCTTCCTTTACCGCCCACGTCAGGATCAGTGGCATTTCACCAACTTAATCGTGTACAACTCAGAAGCATACTGAGAAACATCATTATATCTTTAAAAAAGTGACCCTCTGATAGACTGAAGGGGAGAAATAAGAGTGGTTCATATGTAACCATAACTGGCCCGGTGCCTCGTACTGACCTCACTATAGCTCCATCCCTCTGATTTTATTTTAATTACAGCGGGGTGAAACTGCCAAGAGTTTTCCATGATGATGATGAATGAAATATGTGACAGCAGCCACTGCCAAACTAGACTCCTCTCATGTCAGTTTTGACCTAGATAAACAGACATTTGGTGATGCACATTTTACTTCTATCCTACCTGAGAGTATAAACACGTCCTGTTATTATGTCTCACTCTCTGTGTACACAGCCTCGCATTACACTCAATGTTTGGGATCTGAATGTATATTCATTCATTAGCGTGCCCTAAACTCCCGATTTGTGAACAAATGTAAGTTCATAAGAAATTACATTAACTTAATATTTTTCTCATTTTGTCTGCATATGTTAAAGTTTTGTCAAAACACTAGGCCTTAAATCTGATGATACAAGTTAAAATGAACTTAAAATGGAACATTTTTAATCTAACCCGAGGTCAAAAATCTTGTGAGATAATAGTATTTGTTTCTTAATGAAAAATCAATTAATTAGCAATTTAAGTGGTCTCCTCAGGCAGCTTTTTGACTGATTACTTGACCTAATATCACTTATTGGAAAAAAGATAGGATTTAAGTAGAGTTACTATTTGTAACATTTGGGGGGGTTGAATGCATTTCATGCCTTCAATTCCATCACGGCAAAAACCACACCCCATGTAAAAGTAGTGTTCTAAAAGTTTACCATCCTATTTTGCACAATCCTTATTTTGTGGGGAAAATGTTGTAATAAAAGCTTTTTCTGATTCCCTTTCTGATAGGAAACCTTTCTGTCTCAGCCTAATTGCTGTTTTCAGCAGTGAAGCAACTCAGAGCAGACATCACATTTAAAATTTTCACAACTCTGTTCCCTTTGAATATTTTCTTACTCACATAAGAGCTGTTAAACACTTCCTGACTGAATCCTGTGATACTTCAACATCACAGACGGACAGTTGCGAATTAGTATTCTCATTAGTGAAAAGCTGCTAAATATACACTTTAAATCCATTGAGAGGAGTCTGATGCGTGTCAGTGTTCACTCTGGATGCTTTTGGGATTAATTCTGTGTCTGAGCTGTGAACTGGAAGCATCTCTACCACTTTGGCTGGGTTTCGCTGGCTGGGGTGTGTGCACATACCATCTGCAAGTGAACGGAGTTTGATTTTATGGTGACGGGCCCCATTGAGAATCAGATGTGGTTCAGCGGCTGCTAACCCAGTGGCCATCTTTAAAGAAGATAATGTCACACAAGTGAAGAAAGTTCTCTTCTAAAGTTGACTTGATTTGGAGGATGTATCATCCAATTAAGCTAATATTTCCACTGCTTTAAATATATGATTAGAAGAGACAGCCAAAAACTAAATGACTTGCCAACTTTTTATCTCTTGCAGCATGCGTGCGTGTATGTGTGTGTGTGTGTGTGTGTGTGAAAGTGATATCTCCCTTTCACTTACATAGTACTTCCTCTGTTTCCTTTGAAGGCTAAACAACAATGGCACTTTGAAGAGTTTACAGGGGTCTTCAACGTAAGTGGACCTTAAATGCTCCTTTAGACATCCAGTAACAGGAACTAAAGGGAAACAAGCGAGGAAAGTTGTTGCAATTAAGGACAACCAAGAATTTCTTTAGTTTATATACATGCAAAGAAGGTCATGATGATAATGCATCTCATTAACTTTGGCATACAAGTGCACTATTTTTGGTTGAAAGGAGGTAAATGTTAAGCTCTCACTAACACTTGTTGCCCATTAAGTGTAATTTCCCATTTAAGCTCAATCTCCTGCACTTCATCAAGCTATGTCAAAATCAACCCCGAAGTCACCAGCCAACAAGAAAGCAGCTGTCAATAAAAAACCAAATGAGCTGCCAGTCATTCACGTGTCTATCAGCACAGAGCAGTACTCTGAAAAACACGGGGATGTACAGCAGAGGTTTTAACTGTATTTAGTAAATAAACAGTGAAATCCAAGAGAGGTCGGTCATTCTAACACTATGCTTCATCATCCAAGAGACCTGGAGGCAACAGAGATTTGAATATAGGTGTTACTCTTAAGTGGCTTCCTCCAATTAATACATTTAAAGGTAATGTTGACTCGTGGCCAATTTGAAGACACTTAAATGTTTTCATGCAACAGCATTATCTGGGTGTGTTCTTCTTTGAATGTCAATTTGATATAGTAGTAAAACATGTTTCCATGTCATTCAAAAGTCGAGCTTTCACTAGACAATCACCAAAACATTTAGGTGCCTAAACTGAACTGGTGTCGGTACTTCAGCTAATTAGAAGAATAAAAACTGAAAGGAAAAGCCCCAAAATATCCCTGCAAAGGAGTTGTATCGGACTCAAATCCCAGACTGAAACTGACCAAAGAACGAACAAAGTAGTCTGCTCTAATGGGAGGTGAATCAAGGTTTCATAAGTAATTCTGCCACTGTCATCCTGCTTCCTGAGGCAGATCTTTCTCTCCAACATTATAGGCAAGAAATGTCACTGCTGCTGATGCTTCACTCCCAAGGACGCTCTGGTCCTCAGATTATATTCATGGCCACCAGACTGCTTTTTTCCACAAACCAGTGCCTCAATTTAATGCCCTTTCTTTAGTTATTTTCAACTCCACACTTGCTTTGTTTGGAGCCAACGTTGCTTTTATGTGTAATCGGTAAAAAGGAATGTCTGTGTCTATTCATGGCCAAAAACAACAAAAAATCAAAATAACAAAAAAAGGACAATGATTGTGCAGGGTTTTCAACATGTACTTACTTCCAAGACGAAAACATCTTTGACAAAATAGCTGTGAGAAGGGGATAAATGCCAAAAGGTAAGATCTTGGTTTTAGGAGAACCTTTTTTTGACAACCTCACAGAAAGAAATCTGAGTTGAAAACCGATTGTGTTTTAGTAGATATTTGTATCAGTGTCTGCACATTAGAAGATATGTGGAGGAAAGAGAGAAGGATGTGGAGGATGGGAAATGAGGGAGAGGATTCAGAGAGCGAGGGAGGAGGAAAAGAGAGGAGGGAGAACAAACAATCATATTTCAAGGAGGGCAGAAGGAAGGAGAGAGAAACTGTCATATCTTTTCTGTAATGGGGGAAAAGGATCCTTTCCTGATTGGAGTTGCCATGGTGATGGTTGGCACCTAGTATATGGGTTTATGGGTGTATGATTGTATTTGTGTGTATGAGGTTTTGTGTAAGTGCTTCCGAGCATCTGGAAGTGTTTGTTTCCATGTGTGTATCTGTGTGTGAGAGCGGAGGAGACGGATGTTAAAATCGACGATCTGGCTGCGGGATTATCTGAGCTGTCAAAGGCAAATGAGGAAAAGGTTGTGTTTGTATGAGAGAGAACAGCAGGGAGGTGCTGATCTTTCCGAGGGAAATCTTTAAAATGTCACAAGAATGAAAAAAGAAAAAAAAACAGTCATGAACTTGTTTGGCAGAAGTGGGCTGCACAGTTTTAGCACAGCCAACAGGATTCATGTATATCATTAACCAGAAACAAAACCTCAGAGAGGAAGACACATGCTGAACTGTTCAACTTCTACATAAAAAAGAGGAAGAAAAACACAGAACCCTTTTTTTAAAACCTCGTTTCATGATAGATTGTGAAATCATTTCTGGTCCACAGATATAAATAAAACAATTAAAGGAGAACTGATCAGATATATCTCTGTGTTGAACTGTGCTGAACTGTAGCTAAATCCATAAAATCCCACAAGTAACAATAATGTGTTGTCTACCACCGTAAACAAAACAAACAAAATATGAGTCATATTCAGCATATCGTTGATCCAGTTGCTAACAGCAGTGCAAACACACTCGCACAAATACACACACGCTTTCCTCAAAGTTAATGACTGGAACCAGACTCATTATTTTAAATCCCAGGTTCCGGGGTGGTTACCATCCAAAGGTCGCGGCAGTCGCTTCTAAATGTTCTTCAGGGGTCACACACTTGTTTGTCAAAAAGGACCTTGCATGTCCTGCTCATTATTAATAATGGCCGCGCCGCTGCGGCGTGTCACACCCTGCTCGGGGTCAAATGTGCTTTCAATTCCAGCAAGACGAGCTTCAAAGCTGGAGATGCTGAGGGAGCAGGCTGCTAAAAAGCCACAGCAGCAGAATGATGGATGTGCTGGCCCTAACAGCCAGGCCACTCTACAACTGTATCTAACAGGATCAGTGTTGGACACCAAGTGTTTTTCGGCTTCTGGGTGTGTTTTGCTCCACATTTACTGTACTGTCCGTCAGCAGTATCGCTTCCTTACATTTCCAGGTCACAAGTTGAATTTGTATCGTCTCCATAGACTTCCTTTTTTTTTTTTTTTTTGCCGACATACTTATTCAGCTATGTTATGCAAAATATCTATCACTACATGTGTGCCAAAGTACATCCTAAGAAAATAGCCACCAGTCAGACATTGGGAATTAAGAAGGCTACAGGCTGATCCACTTGTCTGGAATAGGAAGGTGCAAAATGAACAACTATTTATAGGCGAGCCTCAACAAGTTTATATATAAAGGACATGCCATTAACAAAAGCTATTCAGAGGGACTTTGTTAAGACATACACGTAAAAGGTAATCAAATGCATCATCTGACTCAAGAAACTAACTCAAATCAAAGGTTTTTTAAAGTTTTTACCACATTTCCTAAACAAACTCAGTATATGTTTTCAATTAAACGTTCTTCCCATTTAAAATATATGAACAAGGAAAGATGAACAGAAGAGGTGTATATTAGAAATAAAACTGACACCACAGATTGAAGTTCCCAGACCTGTTTGATATGGTTTTATCCTGTGTTCAAAAACACTTCATGCATTTTAGGGTCAATTAAAACTGCAAGCTGTAGGTGAAAAATAAACTCAAGTGAGTGACCAGAAACCTCCCAGAGATGAAAACTGCTCCTGGGGAAGGACTCTCTCCACTTTGCTCAAGCCAGTGTTCACCACAGGTGTTTTGCTTTTTGGGTTCTTTCTCCTTGCACTGGAAGGCTGATGACATGTTGTGCCCCCACTGGGGGCGCCCCACAACCTGGGAAGTTTTGCTTGTGTTCAAATGTGTCAGGAGGACTAAATCAGCTATTAGATATAATATAATTGAATCATCATTAAATGGAAAATATGTAAAGAAACAGCCAATATCAGCAAAAAGTGCAAAGCCTTTGCATTAGTGAGGTTCACTCTCTGACTCCCTGCTGAGTAAATCCAAGTATCTGTGTGAGCCCACTGTCTTTCACTTCCACTTCAAATCCTCAGCCTCTGTTGGAGAGCACTCACTTTCATAAATCATTCACTTGTTATCCTGCAACCTAGATTTTGAATAGACAAATGCATCACAGTCATCAGCCTGCTTCCCCACATTATATCCATCCGCCGTGCAAATGTGAAAGCTATCCCGGTGCAGGTTTCCATCTTTGAAAATGTCATTCTCTCTGAGGTCTGCGAGGAGACTTGCTTCCGTGAAACCACAATGAACTTTTTATGACAGTTTGGGTTGGGTGATGATTAGGGGGAGGCTGGAGAGGCAGGCTAAACTGGGATGCCATTTGCAGCGTGTGTGTGTGTGTGTGTGTGTGTG
>CAJRST010015557.1:3098558-3125177 GCA_907169785.1 Menidia menidia | reverse complement strand
GATCCACAGCGCACAATGGACCGGCAGCTGCTCTGACCGATAGCAAGGCCATCACTACTGCAGGCGCTGGGTCGGGACTGGCTGCGTGATGTGTGTGTGTGTGTGTGTGAGCAAAGGAGACGGATTTGGCAAGTATATGGAAACAACAACGTTTCTGTCCACTTTTAACTCCTCAGATTTTTTTTGCTTTCCGGACAAACTCAAATTAAATGAATTTCCTGCATCTTTCAGTAATTGAGTCAGGCTGATTCTGGGAATGTGCTGTTGTGCTTTGAATATGCACAATAAGAAGAAAGCTGAGTTAACATGACGAAGCAAAACAGCTAAATATTAAGGAACTGCTTACAGACCAAGACTTGTTGAGGCCCTTTTTTATTGCTGCGATATTTTATTTTCTGTTGTTGTCAGCAAAATCCACACATCAGTCATTTTGCCTGTCAGTTAGGGCGCTTACTAACAACTAAAAGCTTTTAGCAAAAAGAGACCAGAGCAGGAAGAAAGGCTACACTTAATGATGTGGAAAAAAATAAATTCTGGAAATGTGGCCAGTGTGTGAGTGGGCTGTGGAAGAGTGCATAAACAGAGGAACAGACTGTACCTGCGAATGCTGATGCTGACAGATTAGCAGGTTGTTGTTATTCAGTTGTTTTCCCTCAGTGGTGCAGAGTCAGACTCCCACAAGTCAGGCTCCCATTTTCAATTCTTTCCTGTTTTCTTGGTGGTGGATCACAAATAGAAGCAAACTGAAGCTCACATCGGTCTCACCCTGAAAATCGTGTTTATGCTGTCCTTTGTTGGTCTAACCTCTTCCTGTTTGGTTGGGTCAAAAGCAGCGTGAAACTTCATTATTAGAGACAAAATAATTTATTATTGCCTCATTGAAGCTTAGAGAAGCTCCCCTGACATCAGCAGCCTCATTTTACCAACAGGCTGGAATAAATTACGTCCTCCTCTCTGTGGACACGTCAACAGTCACTAGGAGAAGGCCATTATTAATTTGGTTTGATCAAGGGGAGAAAATCTGGCCCAAAAATTCAAAACAACTCTTCTTAATGACATGGTAAACTCACATTTCTTGCATAATTCTGCACAAATTATGTACCATCTGGTAAGAGGTGCAAAAACAAACCCCTAAAAAATCCACTTGATACAAAAAATGTAAGAATTTTTGTGGGATGATAAGTAGATACACACCATTTTAACAATTTGCTTAATTCAGATGAAACATCAAAGTCAAACACAACAAAAAGAAGACCAGTCATTCAGGGCAGCTGTAGATGAGAAGCTCCTTTGTTCTGTGGGGTAAAAATATTCCTTTTTTTGTTAACAGAGTGCAATAGCTCTGAAAAAGAGCACAGAATCCAAACATTTTGGGAAATGGGGTTCTAAAATAATTCATGTGCAGGTTATCTACGGTTAGAGCTGCATCCTGCAAACAGAATGAAACGTACAATGCAGAAACTTCAGTCAGACAACTTTGAAACTTAGAATATTTCTCCACCAGTCGCTTTCTAATAAGAGCTGTTGAGTTACATGTATGTGTGAGTGTGTGATATGTGGCTGCATATGTGTGAATATCATATTTTTCCAGCTCTGTAAATAAGCACACTTTGCTTGTACGTGTAAAAACTGTTCAACAGCTTTTTTTTTAAAAATCTGAACCTTTCACGATGTATTTGAGAGAGTAGAATCTTTCAAATTTGAGTTTAAAAATGTTTTTGGTTTTGTGTCTTTTTTAAAAGGTGGCGGGTGGCATGTGAATGAGGTTTGTTTTGAGGGAAACATGCACTTTAATGCTGTGCAACACCCATGACAACTCATCCTAAATGATGTCCATGCGAAGACTAGCATGGACTGGAAAAGGTGGGATGATTTATTGCTGTTCATTTATACATCACGCCTCTCTATCTGGTGCATGACACGTTTTGGCTTTGAGGTCTTATTTCAGGAGTGTAAGTATACGTCAGCCATCTCCCACCAAATGAGTGGCCGTATATTTAATCTCACATTATTGTCTTTGCATTAACAAAAAAAAAAAAGCCTACCCCGCATGAATACATGATTACAAACAGAACAGTTTGGCAGTCAGGAGAGAATGGTTGTATGTGGCTATAAAGCAACACAAAGAATAAAGTTGAGGAGTGTAAACAAAGACTTGCAAAATTGAAAAAGTCACATTAGCTCTATTTATTCAAATTTTTCTGACAGGCCTCACTGTGCTCCATATTTCCCACTGGTGAGGTAAAGGAATTTAATGATTTGGCCAGCTTCCAGTACCAGAATATTACCCCAACAATAGCAGCCATTGCACGCCTCTAAATATCTGATGGACTTGCAATTTCTCAGCTGATGTGGAGCACTATAAAATTGGGATGCCATTAGTGCGGGCCACACAGTCTTCAGCCATTTTATCTTAGTAACGCCATCTTGACATCAACATTTTTGGAGGCAATTAAAGATTACACGCATGTGTGTGCATGTGTGCCTCGCTGTCAAAGAGCAATTACGGTGACAATTCCCTCAACGTGGTACTGGATGGCTCATTTTCATATCAGGGGAGGCTGTGATGTTTCTCAGTTTGATTAATGTGTTTTCAGAGGAACGTGTGCGATGCACAGGGATGAATTTGTAAAAACTCACACACGAAAAACTTGAAATTACACAAAGGCACAAGCAGAAACACACACATGCACAGAGATGCAGATGCAAAACAGTAAATGGCTTTTAATTGATGCACTACATCCTCTGTTTCCATTATTTACAGGCCAACCTCATTATTCTAACAATCTGAACTCAAAGCACTCTGCATAACTTTTTCCTTGAGAGAAACAAATAAAATAGGAACCCAGAATAATAAATGGACCGACAACTTCATCAAGGGAAGATGGTGTGTGGTTGTGTAACGGTGGAGGGGGGTATACGTTTTGTTTTACAAGTGGTCACGAAATATGAAGGGAGTCAGCTAAAATGTTTGGATTTGATCAGAATTGAAAAAGATCAGATCTTAGCTGTTTTTGCACTGAGGAGCTGAGGAGCAAAATTCACATAATTTCTGTTCTGACTGACTTTTAGGTGCAAGTGTTCTTCCAAAAAGCTTCTTTAAGTACTGTCCAGTAATCAGGTTCATGTGTGTTTCAAACACAAATATGTAAAATCACAAACACAAAAAAACATTATCACTGAACTTCATTTGTTGTCTTTTTCCTGTGTTACTTTGAGCGACTACTTGGATTACTCAAAGAAAATAAAGCTGGTGGCACCGAATCATTTTCACTTAACATTTTGTTTGCATAGACACCTTCTGAACATCTGGACTCTGCATCATGTAATCTGAACCACTTTTATAAGGAGAGAAAGCGTAGTTAAATCTCGTCCAAACAATTCCTTCTTTTAAATGAAAAGGTGTTCATATGTGCTGTGTGCTCATAACGATCTGTAACTTTACTTTACTGCCCGTAGTCCTCTTATACGAGAATGGATAGATTTTTCCAAATGACGTAAATGTTGCTCTGGAAGGAAAAAGTGAAAACTGTAAAAAAAAATTCAATTAGAGTCTACGATGTATTTTAAGTGCATGTGCCATTTATGTGGTGATCACATCTGGATGCGAGTGAGATCACATTATTCTGACAGGGGCGTCTGTGTGTGACTTGCCGGGCCCATAACTGAGGCGAAGTGCTGTGCCAGAGTAGCCATTATGGGGCTGAATCTCCATCTAATCCGCAGAGTTAGTGGTCTTAAAAAGATAATGCTTCTGCACCGGGGTCCAGTCACTGGGGAGCTGAACATATGGCGTATGCATGTGTGTGAGCAGAGATGGGGTGTGAGAGGGGACATGTATGTGCACATATACAAGAGTGGACACCTGAAACCAAGCCAAAGCCGAGATCGGCATGCCTGAAGCATGAGCAGCAAACTTTCCAGACAAACTGAGACCCCTCCAGCTGGTCTCAACTGAGCAGGACACCTTAAATATCCTATAGTTCAGTAACAGGGACTGATTTTGTATCTAGAAGGAAGAAAGAATACCTGAGAATGATGAAATCAGAGGTGATGATGGAGAATAGTAGTGGAATAGACAAGAGACTGACAAGCAACTAGCCTGAAAAACCCATGTAGCGGACAGATGAAATAAAACAAGCGTGAGACATGCCAAGACACTGTGTAATCAAACGCTGGAGAGCCTGCCAGAAAAGACAAAGTGGAAGAAATACCCAACACGCCCCAGTTGCAGGGCAGGGGTATTGGAGTAGCTTGTCAATCACATCCCCCTCGACACTCTCAGAGCAGGTGAGCCGCGGTTTAACTGATACACACACCAATGAGTCAATTACGGGCCGGCCGGGCAGAATGTCACAGGCGCCCGGACACTAAACCACAGGCTTAACCCCCAAGCACCGCATCAATATCCAGCCCATCCAGAGTGGCTTTGGGGGGGGGTAGACGCTGCTGGAGACAGAGAGCATAGGCATATTCATGCTATTTAAAATCTGAAGCAACAAACAGGCATGATCACATTAAAACAATCCTGTACAAACTTCTCTCTCCGAATAATTAGGTGAGTGGAAGATCAATCAATCCTCAAAGCCAGGACACAAAAAGAGATTTGAGCTCTGTGATGAGTTTTGCTAAAGCTCAATAACAAAATGTAAGGCATCAGACTGTAAATGGAAATGTTGCTTATTGGGCTGCAGGGCGCTTGGTATGTACACACACACACACACACACACACACACAGAGCAATTGCAAACAAGCAATTAAAACCTTTCCGACTATTCAGAGGAAAGGTTTTATGCTGCCGTGGAGCCTGAAAGATTGCACACATTACGTGTGCACGTTTGACTCAGACAATTCAGCTCAGACCATTTATGATTTAAAGGGGAACAAAGCAGCATTCACATGAGACATGTGAGACTGATGAGCGTCAGACAGTGAGGAAGACTCGAAGTAAAAAACAAAAACAAATCATCTGTGCATCAACTGAAAAATTCCTCAGTGAGAGGTGAATCGAAAAAGCAGACGAGAGGAAAGTCTGTTGGTTTGTTTTTTTCCGTGTCCACTGACATGACATTCAAAGATGGACAATCTAATCTGCGGTGGTGCAGATTAATCTGATGTCAGTGTTTAGCTTGACAAGTGGCTTCTGTGAATTGTGCCAACAAGCAATGAGGGTATGTTGACAGCACTCAAGTGTTATCAAAGTGGCTCTCAACGGCCGTGACAGTAATCTGATTTGAACTTTTGATCATCCTGATGGTGAAAACAAGAAAATCCTGCCCACGTTGAGAATAACTGTCATTTAACCTCCAGCATCCAGCAGAGTTTAGATATTTCAATACACTCTTTTAACAGTTCAGTCACACATAAGGAGGTATTATGAAATCTCCTCAAACCAGGCAGTCAGCGTGAGGCAGCCACGGATCTGTATGTTCTCCCGCTGTGTCTGCAGTCCAACAAATCCGGGGGCTGTGGTTCTGAAATGGAAAACTTTGCCATTTTAACATTCAGAGAAAGAAAGGTGCATGCTCCAATATGCCTCCATGTACGGGGACACAAACTTTGCTGGCTCCTTGTATTGAAACAACAGCCTGTTTCTTGAGCGACTGGCTGATGGGAAGAAGCAGCCATCATCAATTCAGGTTTACTAAGCAGCTGTTGAAAATGACAGCCTAAATATAACCTTTAAACTTAACATTAGACATAATTGGCTTTTTACTAAATGAACTACTCACTGGTCTCATAAATTCCTTGATCTTGTGCTGACATTTAGCATAAAAGGAAAAATAATTAACAGCATTTCCTCACCATTCTGCTCATCTGTCCATCTTTTTTTAATTCTACATGATTTACCCAAGCAACATACCATGTGTTACTGGTAATCACAGTTTGGATTTATCTAATTCTATTAGGTGTTACAGATCAGAGGATTTCAATTTTTTATTACAACATGCAAAATGAATTAGAGCTAAGCGGGATGCACTTTTTTTTTTTTAATAAAAAAACATTTTTACTGTAAACTCCCCTCATCCCCCCCCCCCATCTTTCTTTAATGTATGTCAAATACATATATTTCTAAATAAATTGTAACTGAAGCAAATATCACTGCTCCTGCATCTAGGATAAAAGAAAACCCAGCTTGTTCCCACATTTCTCTCATCTGTCATGAATGGAGACACACAACAAGAGTTGGCTCAGACAGGGCTGTTGCTCTCTTTGCTCTCCACCAAAGAGGGCGAATAGGATGTGACTTGTCCTCATGGACACCCACAGGCCTTCATCCCTCCAGGGCGTCTCCACAGTTCGTGTGTGTGTGTCCTTCATGAGTCAAGTCAAGGCAGCCTCGGGCATTCGTGTAGCCAGGACCTTTCCTCTCAGTTCGTGCATCTTTGCACCACAATGGCAACTCTATTTCACTATGAAGCATGAAAACTGGTTAATGCGAGTGCAGTATGTCATTTTGTGAGAGAGCTAGCAGAGAATCAAGTTAAATTCACAGGGAATCCTGGGCTCTGCTCTCCCTCTGCAGTGGGTGGGCCGAGATAAGGCATGTTGGAAAAACAGGCTATCAGAGGGGGGTCAAGGCAGACAGGTCACATATCTCTGCTGATTACAGAGGAAATCCATGATGTGCACTTGCACAGACACATAGAACTGCATTTGTGTGTTTTACTTAGCGATACAAAGCAGGGCAGTCATCAGTTCTATCCTCATTTGTCAGGGAAAGATCAAGGTAAGAAATGACTGCAAGGCTGTGCCAGGGAATGTGAACTTCGAATTGGGCAAGAGGTCACCCAAGTGTATGAAGGGGGGGGTAACAAGGATTCTGCCCCCTGCAGGACAAAGTTTTATAAGGTGTTGTTACAAAAATCCATTTAAAGATACGATTTGGCTGCATGTGTATATTTACATCTATTTTTATCTCTGTGAGAGTTTTAAATAAGCTAATTGTGAATGAGAATAGCAGACTCAGACTGTGAGTGTGTTCTGATTTCCTCTCTATCATGGAACTTATCTCTGGACTGCAAAGAATTGACGATGAGGAATGACAGAATGGAAAGAGGAGCTGGAAGAGAGAAACACAGGCAGAAGGATGGAAAGTCAAGCTGTGGAGTGAGAAGGGCAGGCAGTTGGTTAGTTGTGCTTTTGTGAGCGGAGGCAGTTTGACTGTTATGTCTAAAAAGGGGTATAATGAAGGGGAAGGAACTTTTAAATGAGTGGGTCAAACTTCCCACGAAGCTCTTTCTCTCTGTATTGGGTGACATGACTCTCAAAAGGACTGCCTCAGCATAGGGAAAAATGCTTGGACAAAATAAACAATTACACATGAAAATAATGCTGCAGATGTTTGTCGTATTCACAGAAAATTCTTTACTTGCTTCACAACCTTTTTGCTCCACGTCTCCTTCAGGCAGCAGCTCTGTTGTGAAACATCCCCTCTAGAACATGAGCCAGAGGTGGAAATCCAGATGCACAAGCTGGTCGATATTGCAGACACACAACACAGGAGAGGCACATAGGAAGCAAGTTCGTCCTCACTGCGAAAAGCTTCTCAATTAGCCACTAATTGCCTCGCCTTAATGAGAGGGACATTTCTTACCGCTAATGAAGCTGGTGGCAGGCGCAGAGGAGAGAGAGAGAGTGTGTGTGTGTGTACGAGGTGTGGGCATGTTTTTAAAAGACAGAAATGGGAGAGACACAGCAGAGATCTAATGTAGTCAGGTCGGCAGCTCATTTTCAGCGAGCTGTTTGGCATTCCCTGGAAGGAATGCGTGGATGGATTACACTACTGGCTGCTACAGCGACTTTCCAATCAGGCTCCACTTTGTCTTCACCCTTATCTAATCCACGCTGGAATGACCAACTCTGCAAAGTAAAAAGGGGGCCCAAGTCAGGTGTCTAGCTTGTTTCTTACCGTCTCAGGGATTGCTATGTCACTTGAGAAAATAAACTCCAGCTGGTCTGAAAATTAAGTCTGTTCGGGACATTGTAATCTGCATCTCATATTGATATGCACATAGTGTCCAACTGAGTGCAGATGAAAACTAGCATTCAACATCAAGAAGTCACGCAGAGGAGGACACAAATATGTTGTGCACAGGTGAGGAACAGAATATTAAAGACACACTCTGTGCATTTTGGGCCAAAGCCAGTTTACTATTCAGTTTATGATGCACGATCAGTCATTAGTGGTCAAGAGTTAAATAAATAAAAAAAAAGACTTCAATCTCAATCAAGAGAAAGCTCCAGCCAACAAGCAACTAGTAACTTTAAAACAACTCACTTATTGGGGATTCGGGTCTCTTCGGATCATCACACATAAGTGACTAAAATCTGAAATCACTGCATAGATTATGCTTTTAACAAGGATTTAAACTGGGTGGAAATGTAATCAGATAATGACACAATAAAATAAATGAATCCTGCATCACAGAAAGAGACACAACATGTTTTGACAGTGACCAGAAACGGACACCTTGTCATCAGGGGTTGTTTTTCAGTCACAGTTTTCTGGTTCGTTTAGCTGTTTGACAGCAGGAAATAGTACAGTACAGTACAGTCAAATCATTTCACCTGCAAAGAGCAAAAATCAGTCCGGGCCTAACTGAGGCTGCAGTCGAGGGTTTTCACCAGTCAGAACAAGGAGACCAAACAGCTGTCTCATTTGAAAAGGGCAGCAGTCTGCACCAAAGAAGAAGCCAGCCCAGCTGTGCAGCCACACTCAGTCTTGCTTTCCTTAAAGATTTCTTCCTATTGCTGACAGTCAAATTGTCACCCTGTGAAGTCTGGATGAGATAACATTTACCCCCAAATGACCTCAGCTGTTGCCTTGTTTGTTTCTTTGTAAGCAAAAAGCTGAATTGCAATTGTTCTCACCAAAAACACTGCAAAACTATATTTGCCCCTTGGCTCTCTGTCAAAGTGATGTACTTTTTTTTTTGCTAATCTTTTCACAACATATGAGACCTTTTGGTTATTTGCATGACGTCTTTTCCAGTCCAGGTGGCCTCGTTTCACATCTGAAATATTGGACTCAGAACACATTTCAAAGCTGGAGATGAATTAGGCTCAGCGTCAAAACTGGCTCCAGCAGTTTGTCGTGAATATGCTATTCAACCCCTTTCTGTGCATCAGTCACAGACGTGTGGCTAATTGAAATATAATGATGCCTCATAACTTCACGTTTCCGTTGCATTTGGGAAATTACCTGCTGATCAAGGAAACAATACATCACTCACCGTTCTGGGTCTCACACAGAAAAACTGAGCAGTCTCTCATTCCTCTTGGGCCTGACGGCGGGGCTAACGGGGACACAGAACATATTACCCCCATCCTTTCCCTGCCATTCAGAGCAATCTAATACTCCTGACACAAGTTCACCCCCAGCACCCCCCGACGGCCAAGCAAAACACCTGGCATTCTGTGTGAGAAGGCCGCCAATTTCACAGCGACTGCCAGGCGGTCAGCTGAGCCTCTGCCACACATGTACGGCTCACATGTGAGCCAGCGCCGAGCCACACGGATGTGCCGGCCATTTGTGTGTGTGTGTGTGTGTGTGTGTGTGAGACACAGTAGTGAAAGTATGTGTTAGAATAAGAACTTAATATGCAAGCAGTGACAGACAGCTCAGTCTGGACACACGTGGAAAACACAGTTTGGCAACCTCAGGGCTTCTGGAAACATTTATAGTTTTATATCCGCATATACTCCACCACACTGGTGTGTGTTAACTTGCATGCATGTCAAGTGTTGGAGGGGAGTGGATATATATAATTTTATAAGGTACCAGTGTCTCGTTGACTTTGATGCATATCCCAGCTGTGTGCATCTATTCCCTGGCTGAAG
Source organism: Menidia menidia (assembly GCA_907169785.1). Lineage (NCBI taxonomy): Eukaryota > Metazoa > Chordata > Actinopteri > Atheriniformes > Atherinopsidae > Menidia > Menidia menidia. The sequence continues at coordinate 3,115,334 of CAJRST010015557.1, read as the reverse complement.
TTGTGTGTGTGTCAGAGGCCACGGCTGGTGCTGAAAGCCTGATGGATGGGGTCCAGAGGTCACGGGCTTCAGCTGTTGCTGGTAACATCACAACCCGCTGGAACCACTCTGCTTGCAACCAGAGCATGCGGCGCTTTTTTTGTGTTTTTCATCTTTGGAACAGTGGGGCAAGCTGAGAAACCTGGTGGGACATGTGAGGAAGAGATCCTGCAAAGGTTTGGGTGCCAGGCTGGCATGGGTCTGAACGGTCCAACAGCTCTGAGCTTCCTCAGCCAAGGAGGCAAAAAACAAAACAATAAAACGCAGCAACACACTGATGCTCTATTGAGGAGGGAGCCTACAGGGAACAGGTCTCCAGAAGACTCACATATCGGCTGAATTTAAAGAGGGATTGGATTTCAAATAAAGAAAATCCTAAAAGCAGAACGAACCTGAGGCATCAGCAAAACAAAAAACAAAACAAAAAAAAAAACAGCTGCTTTTGGGCCCATGACTGCTCATGGGAGCAGTTAAAAAATACTATTTTATTATTTTCTCCTTTTTTGTGGAACTGTAAGCAATAATCACTTTTTCAAATGTATGTTATCGTGCTAGAAAACAACTTCCTGTCAACAGAGAGCTGCTGAAAGCCCTCCATTAGCACCTTTTGAACAGGAAGTTCCTTCCTTCATGCTCCACCAAGGATTTTTGCACATTGTTTTTGCATTTTTTCATTAAAATATCATAAACGAGATGACAGGTTTACAGTAAATGTTAATCCATTGGTATATTTAGTTTCACCTTATCTAAAATTTATTTTGTAAATATGTGCTTTGTGCCCAGTCCGAAAGAAGGTTCTTACATGGAATGAGTTTATTGAAGGCGGGTCAATGATCAGTAATCAGTATCACTGGCAGAAATACAGGCCCCTGAATCAAATTTGGCTTCCATGTTGGCTTGGCCTGGCTCTGCCTAACAGCCTCACAAAAAGTCTTCCCAGAGCAGGTCTGTATCCATCTTAACACACACCCACACGGCACCCACTCCTCAGCTGTAAGCCTACTACAGATGATTTTGGAACAAAGATTAAGCCACCCATTTGTTTTAAGGATCTTACTGTACTTAAGGGGCGAGGAGCTTAGTGACCCTTTCCAAAAAAAAAGAAAAAAAAGAAAAGCCCTCTCGTTACCATAATGGGATATATGAACCTTTCATTGTTGCCACGACGAAGTCATCAGCTCTGAAAGGGGCTGCTGTGCCAGGAGCGGCGGCCACGTTGCCATGGTGACAGGTGATGGAAAAGACAGCGGCTGGTGGCTCGGCGTTGGTGTGTGGGCGAGCAGCGAGGCAGCCGGAAAACCAGCACTGCTTCTTGGGCAAATATGTTTCAAATTAACAGCGCTGCTGTGTCGTCTTTGCAAAAGAAGAAGAGAAAGAGGCATTAAGCACAAATAGACGTCTTAAACAGGAGGTGAAACCGAGCAGGAATATTGCAGAGGATATGAAATTATTTCCAATATCAGCCCAGCTGTGGAAATTCAATTTCACAGTTCGTGAACAATATCAAACAAACACACTGGCTGAAAGAGCACACTCCAGCTTGAGTGATACTGTATCAAAAGGCTACACGGCAGACATAAAAGCGAATGAGGGGGGTGAAGGGCAGGCTAACGGCTAATGGTAATCCATAATTCGGCCATCTCCATATTCAGGCTGTTTAAACTGCACATTAGCCACCAGCTATTCCCATGATCTGCCTCAGACTTGGTAAGCAGGGGAGTGGGCCAGCTTTCTAATGAACTGTATAATTACATGAGAAGCTCCGCTCGGCCCGCTCCGGCTCGACTCGAGACCACGATGCCATAACGAGGCCTGAATTGAAACAAATGGCAGCAGGTGAAGGACAGAAGGACAGTGGGCTAATACAGTGGAATGTGCCTTTAATGAAGAGCAAGAAAGGGGGGAGGCGAGAGCAGGCCGAGGTCAACGTGGGCACTCAGCCGTGGCTTCCTTCTGTAGTGCACAGTCACACACACTCACACACACACACGCACACACACACACACCGGTGTCCACTGTATATACATCTCTAACACTCCCACTGTCTTTTTAGGGGCTGTGCAGGAGAGAGATAACTGTTTCAGCTCTCCACTTTGCCCTCCCGGGAGCACAGCTTTTGATTGACACATGCTAACAAGCCGAGGTGTTCAGCAGGGCACCGGCAGGATAGGTAATGCTAATAGAAGTTAATCGGGGAATTCTTCCTCAAGCCGGGATTCATGACAAACGACGGGGGAACGGCATGTGCCTCTCAGTTTTTTACAGAGCTGCAACAAAAATTTGGGCTTATGAGGTGTCAAATTAGTTGTGGCACAACCCTGTGTGATAAACCAGGGGAGGGGGGATGTAAGAGTATTTACCAAATTCCCAAAAAAGCACAGAGGAATTCAACCAAAGGAGGAGTGGTGCAAAGAGCAGATTAATAGCTATTAAGGAAAGGCCTTGGTCTTTCTTGAAATCAAAGGTCATGCAGGCAGAGAGAAAAATGTCTTCACATGAGGAGTGAGCTTATATAAAGCATGATAACATGTCCATCTGCAAATCAACACCCATGACCGCATCCCATCAAAGAAAGTGTAGCATGTGACTGAACAAACAAATTCCTTCTGGATGACCATGAACAAAGTGGAGGCGCTCACAAGACTCATGCAGACTGTAACTAATTACATAAAGAGTGGGTGGAACAGGCTTTTTTCAGTAGGATGGGTGTTACAACCAAATACTCCTGACAGCCAGCTCAAGGCTTTTGTTTAATGGACATAAAGTGCAATTAATTCCTGGAAATTAAGTTGCTGTCGTTTATTATCTTTGGCAGCAAACTGACCACAAGCACTTGGAAGGAAGCTGTTTACGGCCTACTTATTCTTTAAGTACAGTGAAGAGCCAGTGAGGCCGGCTTAAGTGCTCTAAGTTGCGTTGCCCCCATTGTAAATGAGATAAGACACAGACTTTGTTGGACCACAGAAGATATTGACAGACTGTTTTCCGATAGTTTAAAAGAACTAAAGGTTTAAGTTCACTAATGTTTTTAGTTGTGATGTATTTAAAAGACGCTTTGAATGACCCAGAAACATGCAGACACATTAAAGTGATGTTGGGGGGTTAAAAATAATTAATCCAAAACAGAAGTCGACAGGGAGTTATCTTTTTTTCCTTCACTTTTGACAAGTCATTTCAACAACATAAGCTTCCCAAGGATGAGGGCTTACTGGTAACAGAACATTTGATGAACATTGAATGGACTATCCATTTGTTTTTTTCTCCAATGTCAGATTTTATACTCAAAATCAGAGGAACCTGCACTTAAAGCAGTCACACCGATAGTTCTACAAGGACTTTTAATCCAAATACTAAACTCATTTTGTTTCCTTGATTTAATTATTAAGGACAATAATATCCCTGACAACATGCAGTAACCTTAAATCACTTTCTTTGATTACATGTTGCCTCACTGGGTAATGCACTCGTTTTAATTGAAGGTAACATGCATTTACAAGCATTTTCCCCTGACATGCAGCTGCTGCACACTTTCATAACTCTTCAATGGCATTACAGTGGTATGTGAGATAAGATAATATTAGAGCTTAAGCCCGATCTGGTGCTCGATATTCATGCTTTTTCCAGTCATGGCATGAATATAGATGACATTACCACACTAGCATATTAGCATTAGCGTGCCATGGGTCTCATAATGGTAAAGATGTGCAGCCCACATTATGTGGTGGGCACTCCCTGCACACTGTAAACTGGGAAATACAGCTGGAACCTCATTTAATAATCTTAGTCGTTTTGTCTGAAGCCTAAAGCAGACATCATAGTTTTATTTATAAAATGTGACTAGGATGCTTTGGGTTTGCTTGTTTATGTGCGTTGGATTGATTGAAGTTATCAGCATGTAATTTCCTTGGTTTTGTTATCACAGGATACAAGCAGACAGATGCTTTTTCCTTCTCTTGTTTATTTTGGTTTGTAAGATGCATTGTATAACTGTTTCCAAAAGTGCTCCGTGCATCAAAATGTGTGATAAGTATTTGTCTGTCACTTCATCAAACAGGTACCGTCTCCTCTGAATTAGGTCAGGAGGATGTGCGCCACATGCCTAAGTGCTTTAAATTAAGCAAATGATTAACACTTATCTGTCGACGCTAGTTGGTTTGAGGTCTATTTTGGCTCAGACGGCTGGGTCATGCCAATGCAGAGACTCAGAGACAGATCAGCATATGCCAGCTCCCTACCGGCCTTGATGCTAATTAAACATTAACAGATAGAAAAAGCCCTCTCCACACAGACAATTATACCCCATATGAAGGCTAATTTCACCAATCAGTGCCATCTTTACGTCTGAGAGCAAATTGGGCATTAATCATTTTCTAGGGGAGATTTCCCTGCCTCTAATTGTTAGAGATGATTCAGTCATTATCAGAAGACTGGCTACTCTTATCAGTCATCTCAGGGGGCAAATTTATCTGGAGATAGCACCCAAAAATATCAAGGTTAACACCATAATACATTATAAAAGTGTGACGCATACCCTAACTAACTGAATGGATGAAATGGGACCAAATGAACTTGGAAAAGGGCATAGGATGAAAATCTCAAAATATTTATTGCAAAGTTTCCGTTAAAAAAAGAAATCACACACTGTAGTTGACATCATATTTAAATCAAACTAGTACGCTTATATTTTCAATGCAGTCAATTTAGGGTATCATATGTTAAATTCTAAAATGTTTACTTTAATTCTTTATTAGCTGAACGAAACACGGGGAGTTACATAGCTTACCTTTATAACCCACAACATTTGTGCTTATCAAGATTTTTACATTTCATTAATTGCCCAGTAAACTATCACAAATACATTTATTAGCAATGCCAGGATGCACTAAACACAAAGGCAGCGTCTCATCAAATAATCATAGGAAAAACCACCAAAAAAACAAGCGAGTCCAAGCGACAAAACAAGGACCAGAAGACACAAGAAGGGCTGTTACTTCCTCTTCCTGTTTGTTAACTTCCTCTTGAGTTTAGGAGTCAAGCTGGTCAAGATGAACCCACTTAAATTCCTTCAATGCGATCAGTTTGTGCAAAATACAAGTCTACTCCACTTTTAACACATATAATTCATTTTTTACAATATTTGGCACCAGTTTTCTCACAGCATATAGGTCAATTGTTTGTTCTTCATTTCATTTAATTCCGTTTGTACATTAAAAAAATCCTTTTCTTGCTGATAATGTTTCTACCCAAACACATATGAATATTTACATCTCACTGAAACCCTTCAAACTTTCATCTCATCATTTACCTTTATATTGTAGGAGTTAGCTGAGGTTTTTATACCGCATTTATCAACGGGTTCTTCCGTCTTGGGTCAGGCTGCCTTTCATCTCCACTGCGGTAGCGGTCGGGGCTGGTGTAGTGCTCCCTAGTGGCCGGATACCTCTCTGGGCTGATGTAGCGGCCGGGGCTGGCCTGTCGGTAGCCGTCCGGTCTACCTCCAACGGCCTCATGGTAAGGCCGCCCCCTGTGCACTGTGCTGGGAGAGGGGGGGACATCCTGCCTTTGTGCCGCATAGTGTTTCTGACCTGTGTGGGAAGACGACTGCTGGTGGCGTGAGTAACTTGGTGCCAGCTGAGGCTGGCTGGACGCCTGAGGGACGGGCACACGTCCAGGGTGACCGGGAGCTGGAGGGTCCTGGTGGTGGCTGGCATATGGGGCGGGGTCTCTTGGCACATGTCTGGAGTGAGTGGGATAATCATATGGGTCCCTCCTGTAAAAGAAAGGTGGTTGTCTATGAGAAATTCAAAAATATGATGACATAATTACATCATATCAGACAAGAAGCTGACCTGTAGGACTCTCAGAAGGAATTAGTGAGGATTTACAGACATGAAGTCATCGTGCTTATAGATTGAGACTTTGAAATACAGTTGATGACAATACTGAATACAGGTTTAAACTGGTTTAAAGGGGAGGATGTGACAGAGATTTGGTCCTCCCTTGTGGTAAGCCTCCTTCTGTTATTCAGTTTACATGGTGAGGCAGTGGCCTTGGCAGGATCAAGTTGTGGGGGGGACGTGGATGGAGAGATGCCAGGAGATAACAGCAAATGCCCTGGTAAGCATATATGAGGCTGTGTGTGCATTCAGACTGTGTGTGGAGGAATGCGTGTGTCTCAGGGGCGGGTAGTAACGAGGCAGCCAGCTGGAAGTCTCCGGTTCCCTCCCACTAGCTGTGGGTGATTAGGGGCTAAACCCCTGGGTAAGGCGACACGGGGGCTACGGAGGGGGTGGAGGAGCGAGGCTAGTGAGGGAAGAGGGGGACGCAAAAAGGGAGAGGAGAAAAGAAAACGGAAGGCAGCTCACCTTTCATTCTCGCCCAAATGTTTTCCATCTTATGTGATGTTTCCATAGCTGAGTGACAAACATGTCCGGCTAATGTGAGTGTTAAAGTTTTCAAAAGCCACAAGCTTTTCTTTTTTTTTTGATAGAGCCAATACCAACGTGCCCAACGGATCAAAATCACATGCCATAAAGCCTCTCGCCTCATTCCACTGAGTTTGGAAAAATGATAAATTCAAACTCACTGACAAATAGGAGTTATGATGGATAACTCCACGTTGCCAGTGAGCTGCTTGTCATGCCGACTTGGAGACCATGAATGTTTTTTTGCAAAACTCCAGGAAGACCTCAAACTGAGCAGTCTTTAAGCTGAGATATCTGGGCCCAAGGCCATTTGTTTTCTTGATGCGACATGTGTTTTTAGTAGGTGATTGGACTGCAGACAGGCCAGTTAGCTTCTGGACTCTTTGTGTTGTAATAAATGTAGAATGCAGTTTGACGCACTCAAGATTAAATAAGCGTGGCCCCATCTGGGTGACGGCGAATATGTTGTCCTAAAACCTGCATGTCACCATTTTTAGTCTGACCCTAAGGGCAGTCTAATGGCAAATACCTGGCTATAATTCAAACCGCTATAATAGTATGTCAATCAGCCATAAAGAACAGAATAACAGCTTTAGACGTTTATTTCCCACACTTCAACAATGGCTCCCACTGTAGTTATTATACAGAAGCCTTGAGCTTAGTCTCTCCCTTGTTCTGCAATCATATCCCCACGTCTCCTCTGTTGGGTCCCTTGAGTCGAGCTCAGCACCTGTTGACTGGCCAATTAGAATGACTCACTCACCACAGATTAGGTAGCACACAGCTCGGTTGTGAGTCTGTGTCTGCAGACTTCCCTTGAGGATATTCATGGACCGTGGTGACGTGAACTTCTATATATCTGTGTGTGTGTGTGTGTGTGTGTGTGTGTGTCCCACATACCAGCACAGTGCATTTTCTGAGGACTGGGAGGCCTGACCACCCAAACAGAGCGGGGGGACAGGATACACAGGTGGTCCCAACAGTGAACAGCACTGCCCTGTCAGTCAGCAGAGCACAGAAGACGCAGTTCCACACACACACACACACACACACGCTCGAGTGTACGCATGGACTGCCAAGACTTGAGATAAGAAAGAAAATGGGCCGAAGATGCAAAAAGACCGTGACGAAAAATGGGAGGAGCCGGGGGAAATGAAAACCCTTCTGAAATGAAGATGTGCAGAGACACAGGCAGATGTGGAGTCTGGGGGAAAACAACGTGTTCCTGCCAGGAAAGCGCTCTGCAAGGAGGCAAAGCAGGGGTGGAACGAGCAAGACAGAAACAGAGAGGCGAAGGTCAAACTCCTCATTAATCCAGATTAAATGGTGAAGGCCACCAGGGGAGGCACTGAGAGGGAGAGAAAGCGGAATGGAGGGATGCAGAGAAAGAGGAGGGGGAACACCTGGGTCCTCTACACAACTCAGGGCCACCCAAACAGACAGGAGCCTCCTTTGGCTTTCCTTTTCGTCTTTCACCGTCTGCCTTATTTTCCCCCCTCAGCTGTCCTCGATTTCCACATTTTCCCACTTTAATATTAATTGCTTTGTCCTTTTCCTTTTTCCTGCACTTGGCTCTCCATCACCTCTCTGCCTTTGCTCTTTAATATCAGTTCAACCCGTCCTGGAGCTCACCCTGAACACATCTGTCCTCTTTGCGTCTCATAAGTTTGGTGCAGAGTTCCTGGAGGACTGATCGTCTTCAATTGGTTGACAAATGTTCAGTTGTTTGCTTTTTTTTTCTGAATGAAAATCTATTAAACCAACGAAGGTTGCCTGTTTGGAGCTGTCTTTTCAGGCCCATAAGGAGGTGGGTGAAAAAGGTGCCCACAATCCCATGAGCGCCGGTGTGTGTGTCCTGGCCAGACAGCTGGGGGATTACTGGGTCCACAGGCATCAGTGACCCGTCCAGAGCTCCTCATTCCAGGGTCACACAGCTGGCTCCAGTCTGCTGAGAGCTGGGTAGTTTAGTCTGTGTCTTATTTTATTTTTTGATAACGGAAAATGTCCCCACCCCCACGTTGAATGCCTACAGCACTTGAATTTGCAATAAACAAAAAGGGGCAAAGTGGAGCTTTTCCAGTATAAGTCATGAGTCACAGAGCAATCCAGAGAAGCATCCAAGGGTGTTTTTGTTTACTGGAAGTATCAGAATGAAATATCTGTTTACTCCTTAACTCGCATAACTCAGTTAGCCAGCGAGTTTCAGTGCTCTGTAGCTTATTAGTAAGAGAAATGGGGGAAGAGGGAAAAGTGGAATTAAATTCACTAGTTTGAAAGACACGGTAAACTAAAATGGAGAGCAGAGAGGCCGGTGAGTAAATAGAATTATGTTGATAATGTAATCATAGTTTTAATGCACAGCACCTCCCTCCAATCACAATGCGGAAGGAAAAGAGCTTGTTGTGTTGTCTTTATCCATCTCTGTATGAGGGAAAACAATTTCCTGAAGGCATGGTGAAATTCTGCCTGATGAAAGGGAAAAAACAGCCCTGCCGGATTAAAATGTTGTTTGCGTTGGTGATGACAATTAGAGGAGTACACCTGTACCCACTAATCTCGCTTGAAAAGAGCATGTGACAGCAAGAGACAAGCAGACAGTAGGAGTGCTCGCATTCATCTGTCAGGCACACACTTTTTGAAATGTCAAAACCAAAAATAAAATATATTAAAACATCTCATGGAAAATAAGAGGTGTCAGTGAGCAGTGTTCAGACAAATAAATGCACGTGAAAGGGTGTCAAAAAGGGAAAAGAGGCAGACTTTTAGGAATGGTTTAGTACTTGGTCCGTTGTTATTCTTCCCTTTTGTCGTGTATCAAGTATATGAGTGATAGCATAATAGAGCAATAATAAAAGAAGCTACTATTCGTCTGCTTGAGATTGACAGGCGGTTTGACAGTACTGAGAAGCTGTGGCTTAAAGATAATGTACACATGACAAAAAGATGAGCGTCAAATTTGATATGTGTTCAAATAAGACTCCATGAATCGTCATGTGTCTTTCTAAAATTAGTTTTCTTGTAGTCTCTTTGCATGCATTTGTTTGTTTGTGTAGACTTTAGAGAAAAGTGGTGGACTTTATTGAATTTTCCAGTTACTTTCTTTGAATTTGATGCAGGAATGATTTGCAGAAGTCAAGGCAGAAACTGGACACAGTGAAAAGAAAAAAGGAAGAAAAAAACACATGGAAAAAAGACTTGCTATGTTTAGCAGGAGATAGATGAGACTGCCGTGTGTCCCTTGTAGGTCTATATTGAGCAACAGTGAAAGGTGTGATGTGAACCACAGGGACCAACTAGAGTGGAAAGCTGTAATGACACGCTGTCTAATACATCTGACTCACACTCTGAGAACATCATCACCATATACCACACTCCCGACCCACCTCTGAGAGCCTCTGAGAGAATGTGTAAGAGCAAATGATAGACTCAATATTATACCTCGAGCTGTGCATGTGAGTATGTGCCGGGAGGGTGTATGATTACACACTCAGCAGCATGAAAAAAAAAAACGTGCCAGTGTCCATCTGGGACTGAGTGTGCGGCTGTTTAGGCACAGCTTCTGCCTCATGACAGAGATGAATCTGTGTTATGGTGGTTATCCTGCACCTGCCACCAGGAAATGGACAGAGGAAATGAGTAACCCCACACCGCCCATCCCCAGGTCTTCATAAGTCTCACCATCCGGGTGACCGACACTGCCCAGTCCTCACGAGTGCCTTCAACTAAACAGCTGGAAAACAACCACGTGCCGTTGTCAGAGCATAGCAGCAGACACACGGACATACTGTGGATCCCAAAGCTTGATTAAACATGGATAAGATGGACTTTTCAATAGTTTCTATTTGTATTATTCCCAAATTTTATATGTAAGACTTTATGCTAAATCATGACATAAAACAAGGGCTCCATGTTATTATGACTCATCTTTTCAGCACAGACGTTAAACACAAGAAAAATGTGTTCTTTTTCAGAGAGAAACTGTGGCATGTGCACAAACCTATCCCAGCCATTTAACCTAAATAGATTTTAAAAAATCTTTAAACTACTTTACAGTAAGGGCTGCGACTTGGGCGTTCCCTTCTAAATCTTGCTTTTATGTTACAGAGCAGACAGACTCAGCAACATCAATAAATGCAATAGGTGCATCAATCCAAAGTCTCAATTACATCCAGATCACAGCAAAAAAGCATTAACCGGCTGGTATTTTGAAATGGCCACCAGACACGTTTATTTTGGAAAAGATCCATGACACCACTTTCTTTTGGCCTCGGTTGACTTAAAACCATAAAGTCGAGGTAAAAAAACTAAAATCTGAATTTTTTGCAGAAATCACACAGACAATATGCAGGCAAAAGTCCCCAGTAACAATTATTTTTCTTATCAGAGCCAAACCACCAAACATCATGTCCACAGGTTTCTGAAACAGGGATTGTAGCGTACGCAGATAAACAGTTTTTTTGGGGGTTTACAAAAGAATGAGAGTAAAAGCTCAGACATGTAACTGACACTTATGTCAACTAAACGACATTTGCTCATTGAATTCATTAATGTTTGTATTGTAAGGATGGAGGGAGCATATGGATACATATGTGAGCACATCTGCCAATTATATGCTCACCTTGCATGCGTTGCATGCAAAATATATTAACTGCTCAGCAAAAAACAGCTGCCGCATCTCACTGCCAAACACTCCCACGCACAGATTCATTTATATGCTTATCAGCAGTCTTCCTGTACTTTATTCAACCTGCGGTTTAGGTTAGCGATACAACCGTAGGTTTTCATGGCTCCTACATGATAAGTAAAGGCAGAGCATGAACATTTCCTGTAATCTGAGTGCACCTCAATTATTCCAGAAATGATTGATTAAAAAAAATGTAGTCCTGTATGTTTTCTAAGTTGAATTTTCATATTATATAATCATTAGTGTGTGTGAAATTGTCCAGATTCTCCACGTTCATCTATGTCTACAAATACACAGTCATATATAAAGCCATGTAAGTAATGGCACTGTACAAGTGAGTGCAAAAGACACACAACAGACCCAAATGGCTTTGCCTCAGAGGAAACCATTAGCCATTCTGACCCTGCACGTCAAGCTGGCTCTGCTAATCAAACGGGCTTATGTAAACAACAGCACAAAATAGGCTCTCACCTAGATGTACGTGCCTCATCTAAATGGGCTGGTGTTTACACTCTCTGCAACTATATACTGAGCGATGGCGGGGAGTGTGTACAGTATCAGTGGCAGGTAACAGTGGGAGCTTTGAGCTGGAAATGAGAAGGCGAGGAAAGATGGAAAGCACCGGGGCAAACAGCCTGCATGTAAATGAGGGGTAGGTACTCTCCTTTAAGAGGTTCCTTTAAATGTTCATCGCTTCTCCATGTTGTCGAGCTTGAATGTCAGAAACGATTTGCTCAACTTTTAAACCACAATGCATTCTATTTTTTATCTCCTGATGAGAGGAATTTTAAGGAGTTTTTTTGCCGCTTAAGCTAAAAATACTTCAGCATAAACATGCACTATCGTGTGATTCAGAGTGGAGCGGGCCGTGAGTAACGCAGTCAGAGGTCAGCTCTACTTCTTGGACGGTTCTGTGAGACTGAAAACAATCGTGGAACCGAGATGTGCCAAAGGAAAAACAGTCAAATAGGAGCTGATGATGGAAACATATGGGATTTTTTACTTCTTTTCCCACAAAAAGCAGGAATTGTTTTTCTCCAATGCACATATTCTGATTCTGAGCAGTTCAAAATAAGTTGACCCTGTGGCTCGGGTATTCGGCGTCGATCAAAGCAAAAAAGACTACATTTGAATTCATGGTGACTCCTGAATCTCAAACCTCTGTCGGTTCATTTGTATTTGTGGACCTGTGACTCATTCCGGCTTCTGCATGGCAGTCTCAGTGTTTTGTTTGAGCTCACAGGGCGCGCAGAGGCCTCAAAGTGTATGCCTTTTGTTTTATTTATAATGTGCTGATTTCATTTCCCTGTACATGGACCTGAGAGACGGATGGCGTAGACGAGATATGAAAGGACTAAGAGGTATAAGCAAAAGTGACAGACAAATGCAGACAGAAGGATTGATGGAATCAGTGAAAAGCAGAGAATGAGGAGTTATTGTAAATGGGCAGGGCCGCCGGTGCCTCAGCTGTGCATGTGACGGCGCTGGTTTAAGCCCTTTCATTTCCTACAGCTGATTCCATTACGGTTCCCCATGTCTGAGCACAAACTGTGTTAGATGGACAAACACTGACTATTGCACAGCAGTGGGACCAACAACCTGAGAAGGGGTCAAGAGACCACACTGTTTCAAATACTCCTGAAGAGCTGAATTATTGTTATTGTTTTACAAGAAAGGGGGTTGAATAAACTTTTAAACCAAATTATAGAGAGTTTTGATCCATTATGAGCTGTTGTGGGGCAAGAACAGAAAGGCCTCTGTGCACTTGAGAAATGAAATGACTAAGAAAGACAATACATTTAACCGAGTTTGAGTTTAAAGTGAGTCATTTTGCAGCTGGACAGCAGCAGGCGAGGAAACAGTTGATCATATATGAAGTTGAAAGAAGCAGGGTTGGGCTTTAATAAAGGCAGGACAGGAGCGGCTACAATGTTATTTCTCTGCTGACCTTAGGAAAAAAACTCACAAATTCATTTCAAGCTTCAAAATACAGCCCAAACAATATGACAGAGCTAAAATTATAACAGGCATTTGCAATAAATGCGGCAGGCTTACTGTGGACTGAAATTGTGGGAGCTCTATTATAGTTGGGCGACCAAGGTTGGTGTGGTAGAAGTGAGATAATAGACATGCCAATTCTCTATGTACTCATTTTAATGAAAGCAATACACTGGTTTCAATGCAAAGGAGACAAAGTCCCCTCTTCTTTTCTATTCCATGTTTTTGGGTGTGCCCAATGGGAATGGAGTGTGTCCAATTAGGACCTGAGCTAACACAGCCTGGGTGAAAAGGTTCATGTGCCGGGATAAGACTGAGAGAGCTAAGTGGCTGTAAGTCTGGGAAGAATGTGTGTGCACTTTTCAGGAAGGTCAGTTTTGTCCTTGGGGGACACTTTCCCGCATGCGAGTGGATGCTCCACATGCTGTTGACAATCAAGAAGTTGCCCTGTGTGTTTTTGGGAGGGCAGAGAGTTGTCGATGAGGGTGCTGAGCATTCCTCCAATAATGAACAGGAGATGCTCCTCAGAATGACTGACTGCTAAAACACACGTAGAGAATGCTAATAGCTTCAGGTCCTCACAGTTTGACGTGCATCTTTACATTTGATGTGTAGGTACCAAGTGATTTCTTATCCAATATAGGCTTTTGGCTTCTACTAAACAGAAACACAACTTGTGTCCTTCTTTGTGGGTCATTTCCATTGTTCAGATGAGACATGACCGTCATGAGGTCAGTACCTGATTGAAGCTCTGTTCTCTCGAACTCGGTGGCCATCAGCTGCACATTAATCAGCCAATTATCATCCATGGCCAGCACCCATGCTTTGCCATTCCGGCCTCCTAATCCAATCACCTTAGGGGAGTGGATGAGCAGTTGCTCTGATTGGATAACCAGGGGCCGGGTCATCACACCCTTGACCTGGTACTTTGAATTGGTAATGATGTTAATATTCTCCATATGGCCATGTGTTTGTGTGCACGTGCATAATTGAGTGTGTCCCAAAGCGTGGAGCCTATCCGGGGGCTGAGCTGCACCCCCCCCCCCCCTGTGTTAATGGCTGCTGGAGAGTGAGGCTCCAGCCAAAGCAGTACCATAACCATCCCTGGGGCAAACCTATTGGTGTTATCACTTCCAGTCCTCTTTCCAAAAAATCCCTTTCAGACTGGAGTTTGTCTTTCTGGCTGTGGTGTAGTAAATCTCAGCAGGATGTCTCAAACCTCTTATTTTGGCATCCTCTCCTTCAGGTCTCTCGATTTAAAAAGCTTGTAATAGCCAGATAGTACCTAATTTAATATATCAAAACTTTGGCTGCCAAAAAGAAACAGGAAATATTTTCCAATAAAAACAAAAAACAAGTCAGAGGGTTTATTTTAACCTGCTGTCATGTTGTTGTTGGACAGAAAATGTACAGATATTTTCCACAAAGGATAAAAACATTTGTGACATGAGACCCTTTATTTATTTCCTATTTGGGCCCGAATTACTAGATGACACAACAAACTACAAGTACTGAATGCAAGTTTGACAAACTTTGGCAAAGAAAGACAAAGACTGGTGTGACAGGGCACTGCACTCTCCGTGTAGTCAGTATTTATCCTATAACTCTGTAGGCCTCCTGTATCCTAAACCGACATTAAGAAGCAGCAGTTGGATGGCAGGACCCGTGCTGTGTCACCTCACATTTCTTATGACTACCGTACGCAATTTAAGACACGGCTTTAGAGAGCATAAGAAAGCAGAGGTTCATTCATTATTCAGTAGTGTAAAAAATATATAAAACAAAACTGTGTGTGCACGAACTTGAGTAGTTATTAGTTTAGCTTCTCACAGCCATCAATGTTTCAGCTCAGCTAGGTGTGTTTTACTGGATTTAAGCAGTAACTGATTTGCAAATGTGCAAGGAAGTTCTGTAACACTGACCAGCCCATCACAATGATCTCTGTTTGAGCACAAACCCAACAACAATTCTTTTCTTTACTGGAAGTGCCTTAGCTAACCCGTTCAAAATGCTGAATCGGCCAATAGAAAAGTGTAATGAGGACTAGCAGTGCCAACGGTAACTTATTGAGAGACAGATGTCTGCAGGCAGTCCTGAAAAACAGTTGTTCTGGGCTTGGTGTATTCAGTTTCCTACATCTGGATGCTTGCCACCACTGAAACATTCTATCTGGTGTGCTACCACCTCCTTTGTGCAAACACACAGTGAACAGAGAGCGGTGCACAGCCAGCCATTCGTAAACAAACGGGCACACGCAAACAATTATGTGGTTGATTAGGAGTATCCTGAATGCAAATCTCTTCACAATATGGCCCTTTTTTATGTTTTCATTAGGAAAATGGTGATGGCATATTGGCAATTAGCAACAAATTTTTTGAAGGAATATAAAATATATAATGAATTCACTGTGAAGACCGATTCTGCCTCAATTTGCTCCCCATGTCTCTAACTCGCACCACTTCTCTACTCTCCACCTCTCTCCATATGCTCCATCTGTGGAAGATGCTTTACTGCATCTCCTGTTCCATCTATCTATGTGTGCACAAACACATGCACACACGCGCCTCCTTCCCTCCCACCCCTCCAGCTGCAGCCCCAGCCGGCTCCACACAAAGGCAGGCCAAATGTATGCTAATGAGAGCCAGGCCAATGGTGGAGCCGTACTCATTTTGAGAGGAAATGGCTTTCAATAATGGCGGCCCCTGGGGGGATTTTGCACAAAGTTCAGCTCCACTTTGAAAAATGCATTCAATTCTCTGCCGTGTCTGCTCTCTCTCTCTTTCTCCTGTTTTTCCCTCAGTCCATGATAAGAAAAAAGAAAAAGAAACACAGTTCTGAAACATACTTGCATCCCATCCACTTCTTGGCTGTGTGTTTATGCTAGTGAGAGTCAGAGGACGTTGGATGTGATTTATCTTTGCAGAAAAATCAGAAACAAGAAAACGAACATGCAGCTCTGAACGGTGCTCAAACTTTGACTGGCATTCTTACTGCCTTTTGTTGCTCCTACTTTTGTTTTTCTGTTGACGCAAATGTCCCTGGAAGCGAGTTAACTGTATAACAGGCATTTCAAGCAGATGCTGTTGTCTGGGTTTGAGGCCTAAAAATACCTCAAAGAAGATATGAACAATAACAAAGGTAACCATCACTATTGCATCTCACTCATTCCCACGTCTCATAAAAACAGACATTTTGATGTCTGCTGTCATTCTTAAGACACCCAAAACAGAAAATAAGAATAAATATTATTACTCCGATTCTATTTTTCTGAATTATTTAAAACCGCTTGATACCTTTTAAGATTTTTTTTTAGAAGTCAGTTTGTTGCTGACCAACAGAGGAGACTATTTTGGATTCTCACTTTTCTCTGTTTAGATTGTGAAACAGTAAATGATCAGATTTGTCAGTTCAGGAGTAAAACATCTGTCATACTGAAAGTTTGGTTTGGGAAATCATAGTTCTTCAAAATCTCCTTCAGCTTGTCTGTCTCCATTTGAGTTCGTCTTCACAGTTACAGCTGACTAATCTCTCTGTCCGTCTACTGCTTGGTCGACTCCTTCCTCCTCTTTGCTTCTCTTTCCTACACTCTCCAAGTCCCCCCCCCCCCCCCCCCCCCCCCCCCCCCCCCCC
>CAJRST010015557.1:3063595-3098458 GCA_907169785.1 Menidia menidia | reverse complement strand
CCCCCCCCCCCCCCCCCCCCCCCCCCCCCCGCCCGGGCCGGGGCTGATGTCTGCGCTCCCTGGTGCCTGTCATATCAGGAGGCGCAATAACCCGTGAAATGACTGTTCTCTTTTTCTCTGCTCTCCTCCTCTCCATTCCAGTGTCCCCTCTTTTCCTCATTCTCCTCCTCTCGCTTCCCTCGCCCCACGCCACTACACGCTCCACTTAGCTGTCGGGCCATGAGGATGCTGTTTGCTCAGCGTGTGCATACACGTGCTCACGGGCAGAAGACGGTGGATGTTCTGTCCAGCTGGACAGACGCATGTGTGCCACATCATTTGACAAGACAATGGTTAAACAAACGGAGTATGCCGTTTCGTCAATGCCACACTCTCCAGGTTAGGCACAAACCCACCTCTGTACGTGTGTGTTTGTGTGTGTGTCAGAAATCCATCTGCTTGTGTGCTGTTCTCTGGAGAGCTGATCAGTCCTATTCCTGGGATGAGTAGACACTCCCAAGGCAAACACTCCAGATTTAATTATAAGCTCCAAAGAGGATTAGCCTGGGCTGCTTGTGTGTCTGTGTGTATGTGTGAGTAGAGCAGACACAATAGGAGGGAGTGGCAAGAAGTTATCCCTTCATTTCCTCCACTGAGGAATAAAACGCATGCATACACACACGCATCTTACCTGGGATGTGAAGGGTAATGTCGGTCTGTTTCTGTGTAGCGGTGGTCAGGTCGAGACTCCGCTCCTCTGGGGGCCACCTGTATGGAGACACAGGACACGAAATGTAAATGGTTGGGCAATCCTATATTCAAACACAAAATGGGAAAAATGCCCCGGACCCGTAAATGCCTGAGGTCAACAGCTGCATGCTCAAGTTAATTTTTTATGTCAATAAACTGATGTAAAACAAAGTCAGTGTTTTAAAGTTTCAGTGTGCTTCGTGGTGAAACTTTTAGGATATTTTTGCCTCCTTGTTGCTTTTCTCGCTCGTGTTGCTTTGCACTTTACAACATGAGGAAAACTAGAATGTAGCTAACTCAGGATCACACCCACCTTTTGCAGGACTCCAGCTCCCACAGTGGAGTGTTCAAATCTCTGCAGATGGTACCATGCACCCCTCATCCAATTGGCTAACTCCATTAAACTCAAGTCACTTATGCTTGCCTGACTGTTCTGCACTGAGTTAACTGCATTCATCATACAGGCGTATGCTCCTTTTTTACCTTTGGATCCTCTAAAGTTACATATTTTGGTCCTACCATCCTGAAGTAAAAGGCATGCTGGTCTTGTCAGTGGTTCAGATGGTGAGTTAGCCACCGGAAGCTTTCAGCACAAGAGCGTCACTCTCTACTTTCAATAATCCCCTGCAAGAGCACCTTTTTACATGACACACATCGTAATAATAAGATGTCAGATTTGCACTGTTACACCTTCACTGTCATTTCAAGAAAAATAATTAACTGCTGGTCACTTCATTGATGCTTTGGCTAGAATGGTCAAAGCCACTATAACCAGAACCCAAGAAATAGTGTTAACACACAAAAAACTGTAACAGTGGCATTTAGCATCCTCACTGAGGTTTAAAAGGACTAAAACACTTTGTACTTCTTCCTGGTAGTAAGGTTGGTAAGCACAGCTTTGGCTTAATCTGCTACAGAGATAGACACAGCCACAGGTGTCTGACGCAGTGAGCTCATTTACCACAATAAGGTTGAAACAAACCCAACTCTATTAAAGGTCTTTCAGGACAACGTGTCTGTGTATTGAAGAGAGAAAAACTGGGTTTAGCTGCTTCTAAGATGCTTGTATGGAACCCATACATGTGATATCTATAAATCTAGTTAACTAACGCAGAAGGCACCTGCCTCAGGCGTTCCCTTCAAATGTCAGGATAATGAAGATTTAGACAAGAGCAGGTACGGACAAGAAGAAAAAGAAAAACAAGAAAAATAATGAGGAAAAAAGCTGACTTTTTGAGCAACGAGCTCAGAGCATCTTATATTGTTCAACAGTCAGAAAGAGTAAAGGGTTAAAAAAGCAAACAAAACAGTTTGAGTGTAACGGCTGCATCTAGCAAGGAGGGGCAGAAAGACAGCACTGTGGCTGATAAGAAAATAATCATCTGACGTTAAACATGGAGAAAAGAGAATATAGATCTGCACAATAACAGCATTATGACACAAACAGGAGTGTCTGGCTCAGCTCAAAGGACCAGCACTCTATTCCTCTGAATGTTAAAACTCGTACATTACACCATTTCCTACAGATTCCCTCCAGTAGATCTGATCATTTCCACTGCAAATAGGTCTTTGAAAGTAACTGCTTCCATGTAGTTGTTAAACTTAAGACCCAAATTGATCGAGAACATCTTTTATAAGTGAGACCTCAGGTCACCATTTATTTTCGAGCATTTAAGTGAAGTAATGGAGGCTCCAAAAGTGCTTCTGCTTGCTTTGTCACTGGATGGTCACCTATGTCCTTCTTCTAAATGTGAACATGATAAGAAATCTTGTGAAAAAATCTAAACTATTATTATTTAAAAAAAAATGGATATGGATCAAAATTCTGACAATTCAAAGAGGATCAAATAAGTCATCCCTGAGGGCAGAGGAGGAAGGGGTCGCCAGAGAAAACACAAAGCTTCAATTATCTATAATCATACATCTGGATTTTCACATAAACGCATATCTAGGGGCGTCACTCCATGGTCATCTCTACAGTCACACACTAAACACAGATGGAGTGTGACGTGAAGACAAGACAATTCTGGTCAAACACGAAAGCAGAGCCACATACATACAACGACTGACAGGCACATTTGTTCACCAGTGATGAATCATGGGTTTGACAGACACACATGTCGCAAACTAAAGAGCCAAACAGCCATATTTTCAATGCAGGCTATTAAAAGTCACATGACCCAGCAAACACCCACACACACACACACTCTGAAGACTCCAAATGGCTGCAGGATGGTTCTGTCGCCCCGCTTTGCTCATATGCATGAGTTCAAACCCATTCTGCATGTCAATGCAGCTGTGGCACATTACCAGATATCATTAGCATGTCTGTGTAATGTAGGCAGCTCTAATGCCTCTGACTGGGAGCCAGGAAGCTGGAGCAAAGCAGAGCTGAGGCTGCTGCTCCCATTCACCCAAGTGGCTTTTTGCTTATGCGTCCACAGTATGTTTAGCTCACACTGCGCTGGTCGAGAGGGTGTGCAGCTTCAATATGATGTCAGGAGGGTAATCTTTTCTTTGGACGTGTGTGTGTGTGAGAGAGGGGGGACATGCAAAGAGAGGCATAAAGGGGGCCTTCGTCACAACAAGAAGCTGGGACTCAGGTGGACGACCTTCTGGGTGTGTGTTAAGTGTTTGTGTGAGCACTGAGCGCGGTCTTATAAATATTCTAAGTATGATGTCGCTTCATAAAGAAAGGAAGAGAATGATGAGGGGAAAAAAGGAAATGCGTGTTTAGATAAGATGATTTAAATTCTTTGTCCATTGATTGTATTAACATAATAGCCTGCAGCCATAGGTCTGGATGATCCTTTTATTAGCTCTCTCTCTCTCTCTCTCTCACACACACACACACACACACATACACACACGCACGCACACATATTATGGATGTCTGTCATTTGGATGCTTTTCAAGCGGAAGCCCATTTCCTCTAAATTAGACAGCCAGCTTCAGTGCCAAATGATATGCCTTGAAATACTGCTGCGGCGCACACAGGCGCACACGCAAGTAAACAAACACACAAAAACAAGTCTCAAAGTCTCACCATGGCAACTGGTAAAACAGAAACATGAAATTCATCTCGTCTGAGTTCTTACGCAGCAGTCAAGATGTCTGAGAAGGGCGTCGGAGAGCAGGGAGGCTCTTCTCCACCGCTCAGCAGCGGTGTGTGCACGCAGGTCCTCGTCCTCGTCCTGAACCTGGTGACATCATGGATCTGCAGTGTGGGTCTGTGCGCTCTGTGTCTGGGGTCGGCCATGGAGAGGTTAATGTCTTGTGCAGACAACAGTTGAGTGAAAGCCAGCGTCTCTGCGGGCTTCACAGCAGACCACATGACGGGGAATTTCCTTTTTCTCATGAGTGTCATGTGATGAAACCCCCGAAAAGCTCAAAAATGATTCTCATCATTTTCATCGGAGAAGACAAACGCTTTCACACGCAACAAAAACGGCATTTCTGTCGACTCATTGGAGGTGCGGAGGTCCTCCGCCTGCTGAAGCTCTGGCAGGATTCCCGGCGTGTGTGCGATGAGTCTGTGAGCGAGCGAAATGTCACTTTTTTTATTTTTTCCAAATTAGAAAGCTCTGCTTGGACAGCGCTGGGTGATTTGCAGTGAAACCGCCACTCGGCGTTAGCAGCACAGCTGTCGCATTCATCAGCCGCCGGTGCCAAGACTCAGGAAATGAATTTCTTGGATCACTTTTGACTGCACTGTAAATTTGTGTGTTCATATATACAATAAGCCTGAGATGAGAATCGAAGTGCTTTGACACAATGCCTGAGTAGCGCGTTCATTCTCTGACTGAGATGCTAGGATTTTTCTGAGCGCTTTCCTCCCGGTCTCTTTTCAAACGGCATAATTAGCCTCCTGTATTGCCATCCCTCCATCCATCTTGGATGCTAATTAAGCATGTGCCTCAGTGTGGAGCCTCTGCTTGGCACCCCACGCCCACCTCCTGTTGGCAGCCTCACCCCTGTGCCCTGCATCTCACTGGCACCATGAGGGGCAAGCCATCCGATATCCATCCACCCCCCACCTTAAAAATCACTGTGATGAGATTTTCTCGTTTCCCTAATGGGAGAAGATGAAATGAATAAACACAAGAAAAACAGAAGTGGCTGGCACAGACGAGAAAACTGACAGAGAGGCTGTACATTTTGGCGTGTGCATAGAGGAACACGAGACAACAAAGGAAACTTGTGCATCACAATGACTAAGTCCTGCTGCCCCTATTTGCAATGCAGAAATGTAGAAAAATAACAGCATCCCCAGAAATCTACACGCAGATATATCATCCCTAACAGCATCCCGAAAGAGCTTAATGCAAAATTCATTTACAAAATCTCTAAATGAACGAAGCACAGCATTGTGCACACCAAACGGAGGCTTTATCCTCGGAACATAGAACTTTTTAAAGAAATTGAGGGGAAGCTTTCTGATGCAAACAGGCATAAAAATGTATTTAACACATAATCCGATTTGCACTGAGACTCTCTCCTTTCTGCCTCTAATATTCTGAGTAACACGTCAAACGTCCTCATGGGACGCCGTCTTATTTGTGTCAGCATCTTCTAATCTATATCCACTATATTTTTTATTCAGCAAATCCTTACTTTCCATTTGAAAATGCCCACACATTTCCAGATTTCTTAGTTGATGTTTTGACACTTGTGTTTATGAGCAAGCATTCATATGAAATGCTGATTAAATGGTTCTGAAATCCTGTTGTGAATCTTTATATATGATAATGAACATAATGGACCAACGCAAGGTACAGCGTTGAATCCAAGCATCAAAACTAAAAACAGCCAGCAACGACGACAAAGGCATAAACCATCTCATATTTCATTCAAGTTTGTATCACACAGTTTTCAGTGTGGAGCCATTGGCCCTCCACCAAAACTTTCTTAATAATACTTCTAAATTTCAGAAAGTCACAGTGAGACAGGCTGTTGGCATGGTAACCAATCTACACTCAAAAAGGTCTAAATGCCTCTTTTCTGCAAGTAGATCCTGTTGGCACACAAGATTATGTCGAATTAGGAGACCATGTGTGTATCCCAAACAGGAGGCTCACTTGCCCTCCAGTGTACACTAAACACTCCCACACCTGGACGGGGCTCGCTCTGAGCTCATTAGCAGCAGATGGTACACACACACACACACACACACACTGGGACCAGGGGTTACACACATTCAGACTGGAATGTCGTCTATTTTGGTAATAGGCCAATCTGCTGGTAATTGTTCTCATTGTTAGTGTTAGTTTAGGCCTCCAATCTTGACCTTAGAGTGGCATTTCACAATTCCACACGGTTCTGTACAGACTTTGGCGTGATGTGCGTGCATGTAGATTAAGCTCTCCATGTAAAGACAAAACGGATTAAGTGAAAAGACTGACATTCCTATTAGCTTCAAGAAACACACAATATCCCAGCGCCGGCTTCATTTTGCTATGCACACTCCTTTATCTGTCGGAATTCATTTGTTCTGGTCTAAACTGTTTGCATGAACTCTAATCTAAGCGAATGTGTTTACACATGTCGATGGGCAAAGAAAAAAAAGAAGAAAATACTTTTATGCACCGCTTTAGAAACTATTAATATCACCCTTTTCGAGTGGACGCACACAGAAAAAAATAATGTGAAGACAAAAGGTGCATTTGATAGTAGAGGCATCATCTGCAGGAGGACAGGCTAATGCCATGTTATTGAAGCAGCCTGGTTTTTTTTCTTAATATGTAACATACACACGTTTAAATGGATTATGAAGGGCCATGACAATCAGAAAGGGACTTGTTATTAAACTGAAGGCGCCTTCCTTCCTAAACCTGTTTAGTGTGTCAGTGTTTGGGGGGTGTGGCGGGGACCACGGGGTGTTGTTTGTTTAGGGGGGGCCGTGTCCCTGTTGCAGTCTTCCTGAGCACGGCTGTTTGCCTCCCCGCTGTTCACTGTAATAACATCTGCGAGTGTGTGCAGGTGCGTGTGTGTGTCTGGTCTCAGGCTTCGCTCTGCCCGTCTTGAACTCCCCAAAGGTTCGTCACAGTGTGTGAGAACAAGGACCTGACAGAGCTGCAGTTTATTCTCCACAAAGCAGTGATACAACAATGAATCTGGACACAAACACATGCTGCACAACACCCCCAAAGAGCCTCAGCCTCTATGACTGTTGAGTCATAAAATGACATCATCAGCTCCGCAGCACAGGTCAAACCGCCCAGTGCCCCCCTCTTCCAGTCACAGATTTCAACATGTGGGGGTCCCCACCACCTTAAGCGGTCGTGTCTTTGAACCAATCACCTTGTGCCCTCCGAATGTTACAAGCTTGATCGGTTTGACCTGCGGATGCTTTGAAGGGACAGATCTGAGTCAGCCGCAGTGGCTTTAAAGGGTCACTTCACCCAAATGTAAAAATCCTTGTTCCACCTCCTTTGACTATTGATGTTGGCTGTCTTTCAGCTCGGGTCAGGTGTGAGGAAACACTTTTGTGTTCACGCCTCGACGGCTATCTGCCTCTCTGTTTCCATGGTTGTGGAGAATCCACTTAAGTCATAAACCATCGTAATGCCCCTCCAATTCTGAGGGGATGTAAGGTGGTTTCTGCATTTCCACCTACTGCGTTGGTTTATTTGGCCAATTTCAGTTGTTAATGTAAATGGCTGATCATTTGAAAAAAGCATTTCCTGAATACAAAAGAAAGGAGATCTGACAGTCAAGTCAAAATAAAAAAAACATGCACAAATTGAAAGGTTACATATGTCAGTAAATGCAAAATGATCTGATCCTTAAATTAGGTAAATATACATCAGGATTTTCAGGCATGTACAACACAGTGACTGGATATTCCTCTTCTCACTATGTGAAAAAAACATGGCAGCACACACGTAACTTATTAACATCACAGAGAAAACAATACCACAAATTTGTGGTAGTGAATGGCTTCAGCTTTGACAACCAACAATAACATATTGCATTTCTCCCCAGAACTAAAGACGCTGTTCTTGCTGTTTTCACTCAGTCAATTCAGGCACTGGAATATTGGCAAAAGGCATAAGTGACTAAAATGACGGTTCATTGTGCTCC
This sequence comes from Menidia menidia, assembly GCA_907169785.1. Classification (NCBI taxonomy): domain Eukaryota; kingdom Metazoa; phylum Chordata; class Actinopteri; order Atheriniformes; family Atherinopsidae; genus Menidia; species Menidia menidia. The sequence continues at coordinate 3,090,646 of CAJRST010015557.1, read as the reverse complement.
CTAAGTTTTCTCTTCCTCCTTGTGTTTTCTATTCCTCTCTCTCAACGCCTAAAACAGAATCTAATAAACAATTTTCTCCATCAGTTGCTATAATGTGCAGTATTACTTCAGCACTGATTAATTATCTGAAATAATTGAGAGATTTTCTGCAGTGAAGTGGGTGAGACTGTCTGATAACCATTTCTTTCCACCTCCTCACTTGACTCATCCCTTTTCCCTGTGTAGCGTCTTCCAAGAAGCAAACCTAAAGCTAAAACCAAGAACGGAAACTGAGACCACTTTCCAAAGTGAACAAACAGCAGTTTGGTGTGGGGAATGCACCGGGTAACTTGCTTTTGCTTTATTATGTGGATGATTTCTGCAACTGGAACAAAAAGAAGGGGCCTCCTTAAAGCAGTGGAAAGTAGTATTTCGAGCTTAAAAATATAATTTCAGATAAATTAACAAGAGGTACGAACCCTGCCTGGACGAGTCACTTCAACTCTATCTGATGATTTAAGCACCAAACAGTCTCTCCCTCTGCAGGGTGCACTGCATGCAGATGTTTGCCAACTCTGCAGCCTCTTGGCCTCTGAGATATCTTTGCCTCAAAGCTGGCTTCTGGCAGTGGCGTTTTTTACGCGGCCAACTGAGAAAAACCCAGATTTGTCCAGCACTCGATTTCCTCCTCTGTGTGATAAAGAGGTCTGTTTAATGCTCCAGCCTCTCAATTTAAAAGTCAATTTCGAAGACACTTTGAGCCTTCAACAAAGAAGTAACAAAGTCAACGTGTGGATTTCTGTTATGAATTATGGATCAAAAGGGATCCAAATAAAAGCCGGTAAATCGCACGTCATACATCACAGTTTGCAACTGCATAAATAAGATGGTTGAATGCAAATGCAGCACAAATAAGAAGAAATGAGAAAAGCTTCTGTCACACAACTTAATAAAATATCCATGAATAAAAAAAATGTATTAAAAGCTTGACTGAATTTTTTCTTTTGTTAAAACGCGTGACATGGCCCCAGACGAAGCTCTTCGTCATGAATCCATACATCACATCGTGAAGTGCTTTGAAGTGGGAACAGCACACGAAAGGAGAAGAATTGGAAATCCTTCTAAACTTGCAGACAGATCACACTTTGCAGTTTGCCGTAGGCCGGAGATGAGCTTTGGGGATAAAGACAGGCACCGAGTAAGTCCCCGTAGGCCTTTGCTGGCCCAGATGGAGAGAATGTGGAGGGGGGGAAAAAACACCAAGTCGCTGTGCAGCATCGGAATGAAGCGACTTAAAACAAAGAAGAAGGGAGAGGGGAGAGGAATACGAAGCCTCTGGGATGTGCCGGAGAGACAAGGACAGAGAGGAGGAGTCCGTGGGTAGAATTGTTCATTGTGACTTTGCAGAGAGATAAGAGGGAGAAAGGTGCAATACGTGAGTGTGAAAACCCTTGATAGCAGTGGGAAAAAACACAACGCCCAAATGAGATGTTCTCTCTTGTCCTGGTGTCTCAGGGGTGTGAAGAAGAGTTCAGCCGGTGGAAAGGTGTTTGCACCATCAACCAGAGAAGAAGGCCAAATCAAACTGCACGATGCGGTTGGTAAGCAGGAGGATTTTAGAGAAACTGTTTAAAACAACAGCCTCTGTAGGACCATTGTTTCGATAATCACACGGCTCCTGGTCTTATACTATTGATTAGCTAGAATTCTCAGTTCAGCATGAGTGCTGAGTGGTTCTGGAAATAAACAGCCATGAAAAGATGGCACTGATCAGAGGTTATCTTCATCACGGCAGATGGAAAAACTACAGAGCAGTTTGTCAGCCATCAGCGTGACAGCAACAGCATCTCTAAGCTGTGATCAGTGGATTAGCTGCTGATTGTCCTTCATTATCAAGAGAGAAATAACAGAAAACAGAATATAAAGTGGAGGGAGAATTATATGTTGCTCTAAAAACCTGAAAAGCTCCTGCTGATTGGGAGAATGTGGCTTAACCGGACATTTCTGAATCAGACAAGTTGGAAATTGGATTTTTGGCGATTTCTGCAACTTGCAACAAATTCGACTGCATCTTTTTATTTGTGTGCACAGAGGAAAAAACCTGGTGTGTTTTCGAAGTCGTACCAATGTTTTTGTTTTTTTTTCCTCTGCTGTGGAAGGAGTGAATTAACTCATTTCAAGCTGACAAAGCTACTTTTCCTTGTCAGTGAAGAACCCTGACATGCCGGCTGGGTTTAAAGGCTTTTGATCTGCAAACAATAACCAAATTCTATGAGGCAATTTCACTTGTTTCAAGAGTAAATCAATTTGTTTTGAGAATATTCATGAGCAATCATTTCCTGATAATGCCTTACTCCGGAATGTTTCAAGGTATCGGTGCAAGACGCAATTCCATTTGCAATGCAAAACATAGGAATTATCTCACCTCATTGGAAAAGAGCAAAATGAAGACTGAATGCTAGACTAAACGCCTAATAAGTAAGGACAATCTGTAGCAGGACTTTCGTTCCATAATTATCACCTCACTCTGACACTAAGAGAATTCACCCGCAGCCTGCTTTCCAGAAGCAGGTCATACGGTGGCTTTTTCAGCTATTCTGAGCCGTGGGAGCTAAACTCCAGCTTGTGGGGGGACCTGTGCACTTTTTTAAAGTCAAAATTGCAGCCTGGCCCACACAGTCCAGGCCCAGCAGCCTTTAATCAGAGCTGGGCTCGACTGCGGCGCGAGTGTGTGCCACAGAAAAAAACGTGGTGTGTGTGCTCTGCGTTCGGGGTGTAAGGGCGAACTCGGAAAGGATTCAGCCAGGATCAGGAGGCTGCATTTCTTGTAATTACCGAATTATGAGATTTTCGCCTAAAACTTTGAGTCTGTGTCTGCTGCCAGTGAGCATTTGGCCGGAGACTCCTGCAGTGAAATGAACTCTGAACAGCCTCGTTCTGGCCAAATCTGAGGTTTTCTGTCCTTTGATGATGACTCAGTGAGTGTGTGTGTGTACATGCCATGCTTGATTGCAGTCTGCGTATTTTAACGTGTCTGTGGTATGTTACCTCTTAAAAGTCTGTCATAAAACATCTAGGAACGTGTGTGTGTGTGCGTGTGTGTGTGTGTGTGTGTATATATGTATTTACATAGATATATATTTGCGTGTCAGTATGGTGGTTTGTGTGTAGTGAGCATGCAATTACATGGTAAGCACATGTTTTGTGCGTTCCTACTTGACTGCACAGGTATGCGTGTGTGTGTGTGTGTCTGTGTGTGTGTATTACAGTGAGGGCTACACAACACTTGTGAGCATGTTCACAGAAAATATTAAGTGGGATTTTATCCCGTGTTCTTAGTGATCCGACAGTTCCAAACATGGCTTTTCCTTGAGCATTTTGTGAGTCTGTGTGTGTGTGTGTGTGTGTGTGTGTGTGTTTGTGCGTGTGTGTGTGTGCATCTGTATGCATATGAGGGAGAAACTAAGTCAGAGCCACAACAGAAAGGTTGCCTGACTGTGTTATCCAGATAGTCTTTCCTTTTAGTATACTGCAGTTGCATCCTTAAATCTTCAACACAACCATACAAAACATACACAACCCTCCACTTATACACACACACACGCACACACACACACAGGGCATATGCTAACCTGATTAACACTTACATTAGACTGACATTAGTGCTGCCTCCCTCAGAGATACTCCCCCAGAGCAGCTGCTCTCTCTTTCTCACCTTCCATCTGCAAAAAGAAGCATCTCAGCTTCCCACTCAATCGCTCTTCCAATTCATCTTTAAAACTCTAAATATCTTACTTTTTAATTGGAAAAAAATTGCCAATACACTGTCCAGAAGCATGGAATGGGATGAGGAGAGATGAACAACAAATATCATATGGAAAAATTCAATTTTTCCAGAGTAAAGTTTGCAGGAGCATTAGTTTCTATGAACTTGTTTCCTTTTTACGTCGTCAGTCTGATCAGAAATTAAGATGGAGCACTGTTTCAACAAAGATGGATTGGATTTGAAACATAAGAATACAGAATGGAGACAACAGTAGACAGAAGAGAGACTTTTCAGAACCTTAAGAAAAGCCTTTCTGTCCCCACGATGAAAAATGTTTTCATTGTCTGTCGTCCACTTTATGTTGAATCAGAAGGCATTCATGAAGTGTGAAGCAGTCACATTCTGTTGTTATCACAACCTTAACAGCAGAAGCAATCTGTTAGACGGGGCTTAAATGGCTCTTTTCACCACATGACTACAGCAAAGTTTGTGGAAAGAAAAACTATAAGCACTGGGGGCTTTGGGAAACAAGGGGAAAACATATTTAACCAAACCGAAATTACTCGGAAAATGTGTGCAAATGATATGGAAATAGATTTTCTGCTGTGCTTACTTCATTTATTACTAAACTATTAAAAAAGTCCTCTGTCTTATGAAAACGTGTGTTTGATTGACAGCGAATCGAGCACTGTAGCAGCGGCACAATAACCAGAGAACTATGGCTTTTAAGCCAAAGACAAACCTAATCTGTCAGAGGTGTTTCTGAATATTAAAATCCACACAATTTACCATCTTAACGGGCTTCTGGTGGCAGCTTATTTCTTCTGCCGTTCATGCTCATTTGTTCAGCTGCATGATGAGATATGTGTCCATCTTGTGGAATAAAAAGTAGCCATAACAATGCTAATTTGGATTGTAGTTTAAATCTTGAGGGTAATTTTGTTTACGTGTTTTTCCTGTCTCTTTCTTCTGATCAGGCTACTGTATGGCTCCTAGCCAGCGTCACCGTCAGCCAATGGCAGAAAGATGATGTTTACTGCTCTATCCCAAATGAAATGTTTAGACTGGCTCAAAGCCAAAATGCTTGTACTCAATCTACGCAGAGAGCGTCACATGAGCACTTGAACTGGTTAATGCAGAGAAAAGAGATGCAGTTATTAAACGCACACATACACTTTTTAAATCTTTTATGAACTGATTTTCCTACCATGAAACACCGGGTGTGCTCGAAAACTAATCTGGGTGCAGCGGTTAAAGAAATGCATACACTAAATGTTTAAATTTATCTTCAAAGTGTTAGAGCTAATGCATCACTAATGGAAATATTGTCCTTTATTCAGAATGCTGAAGGACACAGCTGCAGTAAGGCAGGCATTTCAAACCACTTAAATAATTTTTTCTATATTTTTTTCCACCTCCCTCATTTCCTGATAAATTACCACACTAGGATTAAGTTCATTCAGCAGTTTCATTTTGTAAAAAACAAAAAAAACACACAAAAAAAAACAGTTGACACCAAGCAACTTGAATAGTTAATTGTTCCAGCTTTAAAAAACACACAAAAGGTATTCTTTTTATATGAAGATTCGGAGAAAATGATAGCATCAACTCATCATTTAAATTTCTAAAACAAAGTCTAAAATATGCAAAATGATCCTGTAGTTAAACACGAGTGTTTGCAGAGCTTAAACTGTTGCATCTGGATGAGTGATAGGATACAAGTTCCCAACAACATAACTGTCAGTGGAAACAATGAAGAGGATAATTAACCCCCCCTTAAGAAGGTAACTTAGCTCAACATGACAGGAAATGTTGCTTGCTCCTTTTCCAGGAGAATATAATTAAAAACAAAACAGGAAAGTAATGAAAGTTCAACACAGAACAGAAAAACCTGGAACAAGAATGATGAAGAATATCCACCAAAGTGTTGATTCCATCATTTTTACATTCAGCTTTGTGTGGGGAACCCCCCCCCCCTCTGTGGCAGCAGCAAACAGGGGGGGCAGCCCCCGGCACATCCAGTCCACCTCTGCTCCGCGTGTGTGTCTTTTGTGAGTGAACCTGAACTGCTCATGGCTCAAGACGTGCCGTGAGACCATGCACTTGTCACATAAAAGCGCTGATGGCTGGCCACTGAGGCACAGGGGGGGCCGGCCAGCAACGGCCGCATCGATGAGGAACCTCCGAGGACCTGGGGACACAGAATGAAGAGCGCGGGGGCCACATCTGGAAAACTGTCACTCACGTTTACTTTCCGACCTTTTCCCCAACACTGTGGTGATCAGCGAGCAGCCACAGATGACTGAGTGTGCCTTTGTGTGGACAGTGGGCGCATAAACCCACTGGGGGGCTTAAGCCTGCGGGAAAGATACCCCCCCCTCAGATCACTGTGCCTGTGTGTGTGTGTGTTGGTTTGTAAGAGTGTGTAGGCCATCTATCACTGTGACAGGCGGGTGCGTGTTTACTTAATGATGTGGGGGTTTATTTATGAAGTGATGGCCAATATGTGGTGGGGGGGGGGGGAAAAGGGGGGGGGGGGGGGGGGGGATTGAGACAGCCCGAGGATGTGACATTAAAATATCATCAAGGTGATGGATGTCCACACGCACAACATTAGAGACAAGTACAAAAACAGCTGCGCAGCGGATGACAAGTCGTATTCTGGACGTGTGTGAGCGCCGCACCGCGTGAGCTTTCTAATGAGTCGGAGTGTGTGGCGAGTGTGTGGGTTTTCCGTGACTTCTGTGTTGATTAAGGTGTCGTGTGTGCTGCGGCGGTGGTTTGCGATTCACAGGGTAATGAGTTGAAGAAAAGATGCATGAATTTCATACGTGTGTGTGTGTGTGAAGGGTCCAGATATGTGTACCTTCTGGGGAAAAACTTCCATCTTGAGAGATGAAAGCTTTGAAAGTGAGGTAGTTTTGGTTCAGGCAACAGAAAGTCAAGTCAATTCAACGTCCTATGCAGTCACCGATGCATGATGATGTGCACACATGTGCTGCCCGTACAGCCGCTGCTTCACTTTGGATAATCTGTCCACCAGCTGTTGACATTACTGAGGTCTGATAACAGCCACTAGAGGGCCTATCAAAAGTTAAATGACATGAGTACACTTGCCCTTGTGTAAATAGCAGCTGAAGCACCAATCAGGTGAACCAATGAGAGATCAGAACTGGGGTCAAATGGCTTTTATCAAATAAATGCATCAACTGTCCTCCACCTGATATTAACCTGCATATTACCTAACTGTGTACAGTCTAACCTCTATCATAATCTCAATTTCACCTTTTTGCAGAGGTTATTGTATTTTTTTTTTAGAATAAGAGCTGAATATCTGTGCTTTTTGCTTAGATTTTTAAGGAGTTTCATCAAGATTTCGTTTCATTTTGTGCACCTTCCCGACACTTTGATCGATTTCTCCCAACATACAGTACACTGGATATTTAGTAAGTCCCATGACTTTCTGTGTCCTTCAGTAGGAACACACACAATACGAAAAAAACGTAATAAATTTGAACACATTTTGCGAGAAGATTAATAAACCCTAAGCATGCATGGGAATGAAGCAGAAAACAGTGCTATTCATTTGTGATTGATGAGTGTTTAATATTCTTATCATATTGCTTTTTACATCAGTCAGATGTTGTTATATTCTTCATTGTAATTCTATTTTGGCTAAAGGATGAAATAGAAATGAGTTTTGCTGTTAAAGGGCAACATTTCACCTCCATTAAAGTACAGTTCAAAGATTTAATGTCTTCTTTTTCAAAAGTGTATTTAAACTCAAGGTTGCATGCATTTTTACAACCTTAGGAAATGGGAAGCGTCTCTGCTCTATTAAACTTTAGATCATTTGGAATTATGAGTCAGAAACTGTAAGACCACCCAAAAGGATTTTCTGGAGAAACTCCATAAAGACACATTCCATCACATATATAAAAGTCTTCCCAAGTTATCTCACTGATCAAAGAAAGTCAATGAATAGAAAAACTTATCATGTACTTCTGAGGCTTAATTGGCCATCAAGACAATACAGACAGCCTATTATTAACATACTGAGAAAATAGACGGAGAAAGGGACAGCGAGATTGGCACAATTACAACGGTGACCTATCTATAGACAGGGAACATGGTGGAAGGGTCAAATTAGAGACAGACAGGCAGACAGAGACAGTGAGAGAGAGCGGGGTAAGAGGAGGGAAACGAGAAAGGGCCATGAAGTCATTTCGGAGCTAAAAGTCAGTGACTCACACACCCACGTCAGTGTGGCTCACCACACACACGCCCTCACACATATCTCCCCCTCTAATTCACAGCCACGGACGGCCATGAGAAAAATAAACAGACACGAATAGACGCTGAGGCCACAGACTTTTACCCGTTCCTTGTTTATATCAGCTCTACCATACCTTCCATCTCTGGAGAGCATAGGTGGGCACACACTCATCTCCTCTTTCAAGCACGCAGAAACCACTCACAGAGGGAGAATGGTGCTCCTGGCCTTGTGTGGAGAGCTCGGAAAAAGCTTTTTAACTATTCAAGGCCTCCGATACAGCGGAACATAAAAGAGCAGCGCGGCGTGCTGGAGGTGATGGCTAAAAGGCTGATCAAACAAGGCCGGCGTGAGCCCGAGCCTCACTCAAGTGCTCCGCATTTATGCACACACAGAGAGAAAATAGATAAATGCGGAGTAATATTCTGCTGAATCAAAGGGTGTGGGCACCAATAACTCCACTTTGTCAGTGGCTGAGGAGGAACGGCCCTCAGCGTGGGCAATACAGCACTCAGTCCTCTTATTTTAGATTAGATTAAGTTTCCGTGCGAGATTTTGTGAATTTATTTGTATTATAATCACAAAAATGTGATAAAAATATGGAATGTAACACGCCATTGCAATCTTTTCTCCTTTTATGTATCTGATAGAATTTGCTGTTTTCTTCTTTCTCACGCGGTGCCGGCGAGCACGTGTGTGCGATTGTGTGTGAGTGTTTCATTATCGGGCTCCTCAGGAGAGGAGCCCGCCGCCGCTTTTTTGCTGGAGAGACAGCTGTCTTTTTTTAGCTGAAAAACACAAACCTGATCAGAGGCTGCACCACGTACCTGCTGAGCTTTAATTGTGTCAGAGTTTCGGTACCAGCTGAGCTGTGGCAAAATGAGGAAGCAGCAAAACGCTGCAGCCTGAAGGACGGCGAGCGCTGGGTGAGCCGGCGAGCGCTTAATGAAGACTGATCCACATGGCTTCATTGGTCAATAAACACAAACTGCAATAAGTGAGGAGGTGAGCGCAGCAGGAGGCAGGTTGTGTCCGCTGATTAGATATCAGCCATGTTGTCAGTAAATCCATCCCATATTTCCCAGATGCCCTTGCATCTCTCTTTGCTCAGTTGTATTACATAATGAAAAAGAAATCCAACACTAAAGAAATGCCATTACAAATCACCGCGGGTAGACGCAGAAATTTTGCTTTGGATCAAAGTGTGATTTTCTGCATCTTTGGGCGCACTATAAAAAATATCCTATTCTAAAATGGCTGATAAATGGCTATTGATTTCCAGGCTGAGTATGCTGAGCTTGCGAGAGTACAGAGGTAAATGAAATGATTCCTCAGACTGGATCAATACAGGTTCAGCGACATTTAGCTGTGCAGCTTGGTTAAGAGAGCCATTGACTGCAGTTGGGGATTTCAAGGCTATTGTTGCTCTTGCCAAAAAACAGGGAAGCAAAGAAAGGGGGCGGGGGGGTAGGAATGGAGAAATAAAAAAGGGCCACAGGTTAGGACAGACAGTTATGGTATGGACCTAAATGAAAAGCTTTTATAGAGGTCTCTCCATAAACCTTAATGAAGAACTCATCTCAAAATGTTAACAATGAAACTGAAAACAGCCTGACAAAAGCACAAGGGAGCAAGGCCAGTCTCCCAGGGACACCTTATTGTGCTCGGAAAAAAAGAGCTTGAGTTTCACATTTTAATTTGGTATCAAGAGGGAGCCTTGCTGTGGAGCATTTGATTGCTTTTTCCTTTTTTCTTTTTCAATGAACGCTCACTGGTCTGCCAGCTCTAGTCTACAAACAGACAGTTAAACTCACCCGGTTCGGGTCGTACTCCAGGGCTCGGCGTCTTGCAGCATCCAGCTCATCGTAACTGGGAACCGCACGGGGCGGCGGGTTGTCCCTGCGCTGGCCCTGGAGCCGCTGGTCACTGCAGAGACACGCGGGGGGGGGGGGGGGAAACAAGCCTGAGTAAATGCAGTTTGGAGAGAGGCGAACGCTGTGGGAGAGGCAGTGTGAACGGCCTAAGACATTCACACCACTTTGGAATGAAGAACTAAAGAAGTTGGCCAAAGATGGCATTCAAACAGGGGGAAATGTACCAGTGAGCAGGACATAGACGGGACAAAACTGAAAGAGAAACGTCATCATGCTTCCTGGACCCTCCTGGTAGATAAGCTACACACACCTGGGAGTCCTGGGCACACACAAACAAGGGTTCAGATATACACACACACACACACACACACAAAAACCCACGAAGGCAAAAGAATTGTGTGACTTAGCGAGCACAATCCCTCAGGATGTGCTTCCAAAGTATGACACAGTGCTGTCTTTTATCTGTGTTTACCGGCTGCTGCTGCTGAAACGGGTATCTAATATTGATACCGATTTAACGCTTGGTTGCTATTTTGCCCTCAGGAAATACATGCCGCATAAAAAATATTCAGACGGAGACAAAAAAAGGAAATGTAATACATGGATGAAAACGAGCTCTCCACACTAACCCTGCATCTGTAAAACTAAAACACTCATTACACCTTCAGACCAGATGGGCATTATTTCCCATAAACGGCCTCAAAGCCTTTGTAGCTGACACTAACAATCCGGCGGGCAGGCAGATATTGACCAAAACTGAGTGAAAGGCAGATGTAGCGCTTCATTAGTGGAGTACACAGCCTACACAGCATTCAATCAGAAGCTCTCTTTGACTTGATGGGTCTGGAGCCCAGAGTGGACTTTATTAAAGAGTTTTCTGTGAGTGAACTGGAAAAATCAATGCCTGTACCTCTGCCGTGTGGGACATACTGTAACATGTGTTTTTGACCGGTCGTCTATTCACCTCACTGGGGACGGCGGGCTGACTCATTCAGACTTTTGTACCGGGATGCAGAGCGTTCTGCAGAATAAGGCCCAGATGTGAGCGAGCGCCCCTGGCTCTGCAGCACAAACCTTAATCCTGATTCTCTGCCATGTGGGAACTGCTTTGCAAAAGGTTCTGTGCTGCACTTAAATGCCAGCGCAGATGTTTTTGTTTCATAAAGATGGATATCTGTGGTGGCGAGAGGCGCTATACTGCTCTAATTGTTGCATTCTGAGATTGCTTTAATGGCTGGTGTCAACGCACAGCTAATCAATACTAATCCCCGTTTCCCCCTCAAGTGCTGAATCTTGCAAACACCCACGCTGTTAGAGTACTCCCACTTAATCTATTGTTTTATTTATTAATTGACTTACTTCTTTCTTTTTTTTATTATTCTTACTTACCCCAGCGAGTAAGAGCAATAGCCCTCCCCCCTCACACAAATAAACAGAAAAAACCTTAGAGAACAGATGCAAACTTTTGTTTTTTTGTGTGTTAAACGACACAACCTCTTCCAGCGATCCCATTAGCCAATCCCTGGGCTTGTAATTAGACCTGCCATTTTGATTGAGCGTGCGTGTCACTCTCCAAATGAAACAACAGTGTAATTATCTCATTATGCCGCGGCCTCCATCACTGACAACGACAAATATTATCATATTAACGGCTGAAGACGGAGGCTGATGCTCCATAAAACATTGAGGGGGGTGTGCTCGGGGTTTGTGAAGTATCAGTGTGATGGGCTGAACATCCAGCACGCTGCTTTTCCATAAATGAGTGTGTGTATACGTGTGCTCAGAGAGAGGCTGGCTACCCTGTTGTCATCAGCTGCTAATAAATGTTGTCTGTTAATAAATGTCACTGTCTGTGAGCCTCCGGCCAGATGTGTAAACACAACCGTTAAAAGCTTTAGTGATCTACACGCTTTTTAATCAGCCAGGCTGATTCAGGACTGCTACCGACAACAAAACAAGAGTACAAGCAGAAGGAGTCTGCTGAAACACAGGGTAGGCAGGAATGGGAATCAAAATTTAGTTTTGAAAATAATATATAGCATAGAAGAATGCACAAGGAAAAAGAACATCAAAGTTATTTTATAATATCTGACTTCATCCAGATTTCTCAATCTGTGTGTGAGGCTGATCTTAAACTACAGCAGGAGCAGAAAGAAATGTAGGAGGATGAAGTGGAAAGTGGAAAGGGAAAGGATGAGACAGAGAAAAGAAAAGAGACCAAAAACCAACCTAAAGACGATGACAGAAAATTGGACAGAATCAAATGACAGAACAGGAGAGCTGGGGTGAGAATCAAACTATCGGCGGTATGAAAGAAAAGGCAAAAAAAAATCATGTGAGAGAAAGTGTCCTGCAGTGTTAGCCAGTGTGAGGGCAGACTAATTAGGAAGTGTGCACTGCCACTGGCGGCTGTGGTGACTTTTCCTGGCTGTGGCCAGCTGATTAGAGCACAATACACTGGAGGAGATGCTACGGCTGGCATTTTTCTTTGCCTGCATGATGTAAGTACACATCAAAAAGTGAGTCTTTATTTTCCTGGTGGAATAAAGGGAATAAACTCATAAAGAAACTCAGTGAAGCTCAAAGGCTGTTATATAAAAACAGATCTGTTCTTTTGTCTTTCCCCAGTTCTTTTGATGCGTGTGAAACTGAAACCTGCTGAATTTAATATTATAATGATCATAAGCTCATTTGGGATCTACTTTTAATTTATTATGTAAAATGAATGTGGTAGATTGTGGTAGAAAAATTACTTTTCTGGTGTATTTCAGAAAAGGAGCAAAAGATAAATGCGAAACTAAAATATAGAACTTATATTTGGAAAGAAAAAGGCTGTTGAATTAATTCAGGAAAATATTCCCACTTGTTAAGCATGGGGGTGGACTCCTCATGCTTAGGGCTCGCTTTGCAATCAACAAGAAAAATAGTTTACTGTAAGAGGAATCAAATAATTTACCATTAGTAAATTCAGGAGACAAACATCACAAGGAACCAAAGGATTCGGACCTCTGTGGACCATCCCAGGCAAACACACCACTGAACATCTGTGGGAAGGGCTCACGAGATGAGTGCAGCAGGCCTACCTCCGGATGGCTTATTTGTGCACAAATAACAGTCAAATGCACTGAAAATGCAGGGTGTAGTTCCTACAACTGTAAAATGAGAAATCGCACTAGCATTTTAGCCTAAAATGATGGGAAACATCTTTAAATGACTGAACTAAATATGGAAATCATTCACCTGTTTACCTTTCAAATTAACATGAACTTTGACTTAAGAGTGTAAAAAGATTTTTATTTATCTGGATTCTCACAACTATGAATAAAAAAATAAAAAATATTGGGTCCTTCTCAGAAACCAGAAAGCCCCCCAGAGACACAATTATCTCTCATCTGGACAAAGTCTGGTACCCCTGTGGCTTTGACCTACAAACTCAATCTGTAATGTGGAGGATGGCTTCTATGAACATGGCCCCACAACAGTAGAATAATTTCCCTCTAAAAGCATCACTTGTCCCAGATTTAGCTAATTTGGCTGCATCTCAGGGCTGTTTTCTACCTTGAATTAACTGGATTTGACAATCATAATGACAAGCTTGTTTAGCAGTGATCACAGTTTGAAATTAAACCATGATCTCTCTGGATATACAGAGGCATAAAAGCTGCTTTATGGGCAAACTGGTCACAGTTCAGCCAATGAATAATTAGTAGCTATCAGTCACTGCTTGTAACACATTACTTATCACGCATCTGTTTTGGTTTGTTTGACACAAGCCTTCAATGAGTAAGTCTGTTTGCTCTTAGTTACCAGCTACAGACCAAATAAAGGCTGGAAGCTGCTTTAATACAAAGAAACTGCAGATAAAATACACTTTTTAGGCACAGAGGACCAGCCTAACGCACTGTTTATAATGACACGCTGTGTACAACAGAATGTTCTTTTTCCTCTTTTTTTTTTAAACTCTTCTTCAGGCGACTGCTGTCTGACAACTGAATCTGTGGCAGACAAGATGTGGTTTTTTTCGGCAACTCCAAAAGTTTCAGCAGCCGTCTCAACAGCAAAGCTCAGATTAGGTCGGCTCTTTTGTGCTGCTCTGACTACAGGGGGAGTAAATTGCATCTTAGGTGTCAGTCTGTGGAAAATGACCCAACAAATCAAGATCAAACAGATTGTGCCGCACTGTCCTGGAAGAATTCAATAATTAGTCGGGCCTGTCTGCTGTGATTTAAGATTTCACTCTGTCGCAGTGTCAGGTAAACTTAGAGGCACGCAAGCGTACCGCCATTACAGGAGCAATGGCAAAAATCCAAAAACACCCTCACAGAAGTCTCACTTACTTAGCGTACAAGCTCACCTTTGTCTCACTTTTTTTTAGTACAGTGCTGCATTTCACAACGCATCTCTTACAAGTCCTCACATCTCTGCACTCTGGCCCCTCTCTCTCACTCCTCTTTCATCTCATCTCCTCATTTTTTTGCCCAAGCTACAAAGACTGCCTCCTGGCTAATAAAATTTGACAAGCATAGCTAACCTTTTTTCTCCACAGGTCAGCCTCTAGCACAGATCTAATCAAATGTGACGCTCATCAGCGCACACACCTGCCATTGAAGGCCTAATGAAAATGTCCGACAATAAATTAAGACGACAGTGCTGGAAGTCCACCGTGGAGGGCTTTGATGGCAAGGGGGTGGAGGGGGAAGGGGGTGCGCATCTTTTAGTTTGCAAAACTATGCAAACACAGATACACTATGCACACCTTCAAAAACATTTGGAGAGAGACATATTGTACCAGTCTCAGTATTTCAAAAGCACACGCATCATCTCCCACATGCATAATGAGCACATTTGGTTACAGCATCATTAAAAATGTATAATGTAAAAAGATAAAAGAAACAGACATGTTGTCCCCCTGGAAAAAATAAAATCTTGTATGCAAAATCTATAAAAAGCTACTTTGGGAACATAAAGTGCTATGAAACTAGGAAAGTGAAAAGAAATATTAAAATCGAGCTTGTTTGAGTCGAATGAACACAGTATTTACACAGGAGGACGCACACCTATACTTTTATGCCATAGTTTTATACTAACTGTGTAGCATTTACCATATGGGTGGCACTGTAAGCATCTATTTCTGACCATGTGGGTTCCGCAGTGTCTGTCTGAACCTCTTGGTCAGCTCATGTATTTTAACAGATGTGCAGACGTTGGAAATGCATGTCCCCTGTGCAATTTTCAGGTTGTTATTGAAGGGTGAATTACAAACATAATGTGGTAACTAAGGAAACACGAGTTTCTAAATATATTCTAGTGTTGCTTTTAATAGTGAAACGTCCTTGTTCTCAGACTCAGAAGCCCTTTATTATTTTTTCTGCTCTTGGTCAGCATACCCGGCTAAAAGGAGAGGACACTGGGACACGTGGTGACCCTGGCTCTGCAAGTACAGGCCAAATCCTCCAAGAGCAATTGGCTAAAATCAGCTCCTGGGAATATCCTTGAATTCAACAGTAAATGTTGTAACCAGAGTCTGAAAGAGATCAAAGTCTCTCGCAGTAGCCACTATGTTAGACCGTCTAAGGTTCCACCTCAGAAAACTTGCACAGAATTCAGTCAGGAGCAGCTCCTTAAGTGTAGAGCAAAAACCACTTTGCTGGGAGCTGGTTGCTGGGAGAAAATCTGAAATACAGTCTTCCTTTTCTGAGAGCCAGATCAGCTTGAGGCTTAAAAGCCCTGGGACAAGCTGACATTTTTCCTCTGCCTTATTAAAGCTGTAAATTAGAACGCAAATATCAGCCGAATTCAGATGAAGAACCACCGAATGAGGATGGTATTTGTGTAAAAGAGTGTGCGATGATCGTGCCCACTGACAGGGTATCATCTGTAGTGGAAGCTGAAGCATGGGAGAGCCCTGCTGAGTTTAGCTGGACTGTACTATGAAATAGAAAATATCATACTCAACTGAAAAAAACTAAATACATTACAGATCAGCCAGAGTACTATACATTTTAATTTAGCACTTTTTGGGGGTGTTTGTTCGTTGCATTTATCTTAACATTCCAAAATATGCTGTATTAGTCCCTGAAACGTCTTCACTTGACAGATTTTGTGGCTTTGGAAGGTCTTCTTTTCCCCCCCAAGTTATCGAATATAGCTTTGTATGCACAGGAATCAGATTCAGTCCACTGTGTCACAACTCACAACTACAATGAAATTCTCTCATGGTGCTTTACATTCAGACTTTTTTGTATATCCAAATAAATGATCCATCCAAACCACATGATGTACTGCAAAATTAACAGGAAAATACAAACAGTGTGAATACTTTCACAGTAGATCTTTGTCTTTAATTATCACTTACATTGTTATCCACTTAAAACCTTGCATACAAATGGGTTGTATCTTTTTTGGCAACCACAATTTAGTTTAATTACTATGAACATGTGCAGTATGACAGTCCACTAATGATATTATTAGACATCTATGGATCTTTCTTTGTCTCGGGAGACACCCTTACATGCAGAGTTAACAAGCCAAAGAAGGCTTGTTATCAATCATGCTGATGGTGAAGACTGTGTGAAACACATTATGAGTAAAAGACGTAGGAGGGAATGGACAGGTGAAACACCATAAGTGTGAGAGATGCAGAAACCGAGAAAGTGAGGGGAAAATGGAGGACAGAGAGAAAACAGGCTGGTAATGAAGTACCCACCACTAGTGGATAAGAGCTAAAGTGGTCTGTCAGACTGTTAGACTGTGGCTAATTATCCCTCCTCCTCTTTGTCTGCATCCACTCCTTGTCACTGCTCCTCTCTCGAATTTCCTCTGCATTACATGTTTTTTTTCCTCTCTATTTTGGCTTTGTCTCTTTCTTCTTTCTCTCCCCTCTTCTACTGCTTTCTCTTGTCTCCCTCTCCCTCCGTCTGTCGCTCCTTTCCATTCCCATCTGTCTCCTCCTCTCCATGCCCAACCTCTCTCCCTCTTTCTCTGAATCCTCTATTTCTGGATGAGATTGGGTGTCTGGGGCTTAGTGTTTGATTTGCAAGTCAATAGTAATTTCTGTCAGAGAGTTTAAGTTGAGCAAAGTTTTAATGTGGCCTGTATTATTTCACAAAGGAAACGATAAATTTGCATTAGAATCCTCTCTAGATTTTCTCATTTTTCTCCCTCACACACAAAAGCTGAGTTAAGGTTTCAAAAACTTCAGCAGTAATAATATATAATATGGGGAATGACAACAGTGATACGCAGAAAGCATGAAGCCTTTACAGACTTCAAATGAAGCGCTTTTACTTCTGAATATTACTTTTTTCCCCACCCCAAATTCAAATATATCCAATTACAAAGGCACTTTAAAAACACTCAAAAATCCATCATTCCTCTTTTGCAAATAGCTACTAATCTATTCATCCATTTGAAGGCTCCAGCCAGCTTTTTGCAGGAAAATAATGCTCTGACTGGACACCGGTTACCTGGAATGACTGAAGGGATGTATTTATCATCATCATCAAAAAGAGACTAATCTGATGTTCCTTTTTAGCTGTTTCCAGAGATTACAATTGTGAGGCTGAGTTTCAAAGAGAAATAAATCACGTCTGCTCAACATTTCATGCGAGTTCCCTTCAAAGAACCTGCCTCCTACAGGCATCAGACTTGTTTACATAATCATTTGCAAACTTTGTGTGCTGAATTCTGGTGAAGGTCTTTTAGTAGTTGAACAAAGATTTGGATGTACCAGTATTGTATATTTGTATATGTATTGTATATATTTGTATATGTACTTCAGTATTGTACACTGTATTTTGTTTGTTTCAATGTGTGGGTCCTGTTAAATGATCATTAAGGTGGCAAATCGACTGCACAGCTACTTTAAAAACATTTTCTCACACATTATCCTGCTTTGTGGGCGTCTCTTCTCTTTGTTTTCAGCAGCAGAGGCTCAGATGGCTGATGTGACTGGGATAAGTTTTCAGGAGTCAGAGTGTATAATAATATTTCAAATTAGCATAATGTGTATCTTCTCCAAACGGTGATTACAAACAAGCTGCAAATCCAATAAACTTGTCAAACTTTTGTTTAAAAAATGTCATCACTCAAATGTGCAAAATAAAAATTATGTAGAACTTTATTTAAAATATATCACATGACCTCCGTGTTTTTTTGGAGATCAACTAATTGACTCACTTGACGAGACCTTTGCATGCCTCTATATATCCAGCCACATCCATTCAGGATACGTTTGTGCATCAGGGGGATTCACTACCAAGCATGAACAGACAAAGTTACAGCTGGCGGCTGGAGGTTGTGCTGGTTTAAAATTTAAACAACATTGAATCGAAGAAGGGGCTGAGCGGAGGCAACCTTGCACTTCTGCTCCATGACCCGGTCCGTAGCTGTGTGTGTGTGTGTGTGTGTGTGTGTGTGTGTGTGTGTCAGCAGGGTGTGACTGGGTCAGAGAATGAGACACAGAAAGGAGGGGAATCACTTTTTGCAGAGCATGGTCTGCATGCGCTGACTGAGCTTAAAAGCAAAAAAAGGGAGGACAAACGCTGACATTGGTCCACATTTTATGCCGGCTCTAAAATAGCCCTATACACTTTGTGTGCAGGCGCCGGTTCACATGAACCCGTTCTTGCTCTAAATATTATGGAAAACTTTTATGATAACCTAGAAATGATTTTATTTTTTGAGATTTGCATGAATCATGCATTCCATTACTGTGAATGTGTGCGCATGTGGCTGGAGTTTGTTACCACAACGCGAGCGTGCCCTCATGTTTTATGCATCCTCCGGCTTGGCAGACCATGAATGTAGATATGTGGTAATGCTTTCTCACTCATGCCAGTCATGCCAGAGGAGGTGACCTTGTGTGCAGACAACACACACACACACACACACACACACACACACACACATAACTATTGTGTATCTATTAGGAATCACAGGTGCAGATGCTTCACACGCATTAAAAAATCCAAACACACATGTACGATAAGACTTGTGAGGACCAAATAACAGACAGCCAACAGCTGGGCCCTTGTAAGTTGAAAAGTGTATAATCTGGCCCATCTGCGTCCCGTTCTCACCTGTCTGCTGGCGCCTGCTGCTGGCTCTGCAGCACGGGCGCGGGCCTGTGCTTGTTAACTTTGGCGTAGAGCCCGTCAAAGTCCTCGGAGGACGGCTGACTCAGGTGAGGCCCGCCCGGCTGAGGCCCGCCCGGGTGGACGACCGGGGAGGGCGTGCGGCTGACGAAGGACTGCGGCGAGGGCGGCTGACGGAAGTTGTTGATGCGGGCGTAGTTGGGGTCGCTGTCGTCGTCCTCCACGTCGGGCAGGGAGGCCCGGTCGGGGGTGGCGTGGCCGGAGCAGGGCCCGGCGTAACGCGACTCGTTGCTGTCAGAAAAGCAGAGGAGGGGGCACTCACACACCAACAGTTGCTCTGAACGTTCAAGTGAGGAGTTTGTTTCGGGAAAACCAGGTGGGTGCCTGTAGCTGCATCCAATGATTCACAGCCTGTCAGGTAAGCTGTCAGTCAGAGCGCTTTGCTGCTGCCAAATGTTTCCTACCATTCGGAGAATTTTCTGCCACACAGCTGAAAAAACTCTTCTGACACTTTAAACTGTGAAAAACTAACAAAGAGACTCTCTTACCCATCTGTGTTGTCAGGGATCCGGTCCAGCTCCTCCTCGCTCAGGGCCTCCAGCCTGCTTTTAGAGGACTTTGCTGCGTCTTTGCTCTTGTCCTCTTTCTTCTTACCAAACCTAGACGAGACACACAGCACAAAGAACAACATTAATTTTATATGACCTTAAATTATTCTTTGATGAGGGCGGTGACCACAAGGTGCAGAAGACCACAACAACCACACTATTTCAGAAAACAGCTCACAAATGCATGCGTCCCAGTGCGACTTCACGTTTGTCTTTATGATCTCAAAGCCTCAGGCAGTCAGCAACACAATCTGCTCTTTAAGGTCACGTCTATGTGCTTTAATGAAGATATCTTTAATGAAAATAACACTTGAGCTACAGAATTTGCATGATTTGATGAGAGGGTCTCCAACTGACAGCACGCAAACAACACACCATCTCCACCTTGCATCAGCTTTCCAAATATTGACACACACACACGCACCCACTGAGACACAAACTCCTTCTAAGTCTTGTGTGTTCATTAGAGGCTCTGCCTGGGAAAAGACTGCTTAATGATAGACACGGTTATAATGTCACAGCAGGCACTGACAGTCCGCGGTACGCATCTGTGTGTGTGTGTGTGTTTGTGTGTGGGCACACGGAAAAGGGAATACTTGTCTGGTAGCATATGGAGCATGAATATTTGAACATTTCATTCAGTGAAATAGCTGCTACACCACAGTGTGTTATGCTTTCCTGATCAATGTTGCCATTACGACCATCATCATCATTATCATTTGGAGTCGCTTATTCTCTCACTTTGCAGTCGGAATACACTCGTCACCTCTGTTCAAGTTATGATGAAACTCCGCTCCATGCTTTCAAGAAATTAAGTGAGACTGTGCGGCTGAATATTTCATGTTCTTCCATCCTTCCTTCACATTGTCTCCTCTGTCCTACCCTCCACCTCTCTTTCCGTCCCACTCTCTCCATTCCTCAGAGCTCCCGCTGAGCCAATCTAAAGTCTGTGTTTATCTCATTAGCAGCGAGGCACTTCACATTACTGCTACAGGCAGATACGTGGCTTGAATGGGGAACCCGCTGGCCTGGACAAGTGGGAACCTGGACAGGGATGCCACATTGGCCTGGCACCATCCTGCAAACCAATTAGTCCTGTTTTTTAACTCATCTACTTGCTCCACTTCTACCTATGCAGGCTGTTCTCGTAAACAACAGGTCAGATATGCACATTGCTTATGTTTTCCTTTGAGGATGCAAAGAGGGACAATCAAATTATCCTCTTTTGATTAAGCATTTGGGAGCCTCTCATGTTCCATGCAAACATTTCTCTCTATGGGATGTTGTTATCATCCTTCAGAGCACCACATTGTATGATATATTGCCTGTATTACATTCGCACAAAAATCTGTTTCCTACACCACTGGTGCAGAATCAGGATTTATCTCTGTCCTATTTTCCACCACATTCATAAATAATTCTTTCATTTAGCAGGAAAATTGCTGCTTTTGTCAACGTTAAACATCTTGGCTACCTCCTCCGTCTCACATGGACCTCCCATTATGTTACGAATAAATCCACCCTCGCTGAAGGAACCGGACATAATTCCAAGCTTAGTTTTGGCAACATGTTATGCTGGTTCGAAGGTTTAGTCCAATCAAACTTAGCAGTATTTTTGACTGTCACATGCTGACGATGCACTCCGCCTTCACAGACATGGATCATCTTTTGGTCCCATAAATGTTCCACTTAATGGAACTGTTGCAGGATAATGAAATGCATAAATATGCCAAAGCAACGCAGTCTGCAGTCAAAGCAATGGGAAAATCTGTCTCCAAAGTGTCCAAATACCAAGTGTTTGGACTAATCGGTCTCTGTTAAGGAATAACAAATTCCTTTTTTCATTTTTGATATTTATAATGTGACTCCTGGGAGTCTGGACTCACGGATCAGCCAGAAAAAGATCATGTAGTGTAGGCAGAAGGTGTGGCGCTCCTAAAACGTAAGCCCAGATCTCCATAGTTACATCACCAGTGGAGATCAGAAAATATAATGAAACAGCTTTCTGGCACAGAACCTTTAACCATGACTGGTAAGCTGAGCTTGCAAAGTAAAATCTTTGAAGTTCCCCCCCCTTTACATTTACACCTGGCTCTTTCATGTATTTTGGGAGGATTAAAACGGTAAAATCCATCTTATTTTTATCATTTCCACAGTAACATCACGGGTGCAAAGCCCTCGTCTCTTTAATGTTTTTTCACCTCACTTCCTTGAGATCTCTTGCCACAGAAACCGTGTGGGCGCTGCTGCAGCATCTTTTTTTTGCTGCAGATTTCCCCCCTTTCTTTTCTTAGAACTATTTTGATTTAAGCACTCCCACATTATGCCGTCGCCAAAAGCAGACTACCAATTACCCCGGTGAAATCCATATCCAAATCAGTGATGTCAGAAGAGATGTATCAGCATTATTCACCTCCTCCGCATCAATAGACACATAATTATAAGAGGTAAAAACGAGGGATATGATTGACCAGTATCTCCAGGTTTATCTGGTTGAGCTGCCTGGTAGATTTGCCCCTCCTCCACACACACTTTCACACACATATTGGGCCTTAATCAACATTCTGAGGGGGCAGAGGTCCACAGTTGGACCCATCATTATATCTGCATTAATTAGGAAAGGCTCTTTTTCTCACTGCATTGTCTAAGAAGAGATGGAAAGTAAAACAAAAAAAATGGGGGTGACAGAATATGGGTGGGACGCCCAATTAGAAACACGTACCTGCCATGAGAGGTTGTTATCCCCCACTCTCCCATTACCTTATCTCTTATTCATCACCACAGGCTCATATATTTTCTCACTGCTGTGAGCAGAGATGGTGAACATGTAGCTCTGCCTTTCTTCCCCCTTCTAGGTTAACTTTTATTACTTTCACACAATTCTTTGTTTGGATTATTAACTCGATCTCGTCTTTAGACCCATTTCACTGTCAGTCAGAAATCTGACAGTTAATTTCCTGTTGGGTGTGAGACTATGTGCGCCAGCACATAAAAGGATACAGAAAATAAAAACGACTCTATAAAACACAACTACAAACAGAAGAAAAACAGATTGCACATTAGCACAGGTAAACAGTTGCACACACTCTGGAAGAGAGTAATAATCTTAAACCTCTTCCACACACAGCATCTCTGTGGGGACCTGCAAACATGGGCATGGAATAGGACATCTCATTAACTAAGCATTATCTACCTGCACAGCCACTCCATCAAACTCATTAGAGGAAAGTAGGGGGGTCTGGGTGAGCCAGGCTGCTCTGGTGTCCCATTTAATACACTCCCCACTGTCAAAGGAGCTACTGGGAACCATTATTAGCATGTCCCTGTCATCATTAGCCTCCTGCTCCCACCGCCGCCCTGACGACGCCTCAGCAGGCCCAGAGGATGACGGCGCTGATCCCTCTACAAATATTAGCTATAGCCAACATTTTTTCAATCCAATCGGACATTTTCAAAGCTTGGATTTAGATTTTCTTTTCAATATTGACATAATCAGACGTTCTACCCACTATTTCAATTTACTTATTTTAGAATGGATGTTTTCATTTTCTTTGTGGAAAGCATTTTCCAGTTTATCTTCTCCTATGCATGTTCCTACATTTGCTGTGGAACTTCCGCCATCATAGATGGCTGCACTTCTCAAAGCCAACACTGGGATTTTGCACACAAGAAAACAGTTGCAGGAGAAACTCAGCGGAACGCCAGCTCCAGTGAGAGCAGATAACTACAGCTGCTGTCTTTCTCATTACTGCAGGAGTGAATGTTCACAGTTAACGGGGCTCTAATGAGGCTCCATGTGCAACCGAGATCACAGCAAGCCAAGTGCGGTGATGTCATCAACCTGACCTGTGCAATTAGTCCTCTGGGAAGGAGGAAAGGGGCCGGCGGGGGCAGAAGAGCTTAAACTATCAAACTAGACAAAATGTTAAATGTCATTTTCTTAACAACGGTGACAAACGGAGCTACAAACTGCATAAAACATCTATGGAGACAAACAAAAAGCACCACAACTATCTTGAAAATCTTCTCACTTCTGATCTCAACATTAGCGGTTCTTCGTTCACTGCAACAGCGACAACAACTCTGAAGGTGCGCAGTCCTAATCAGCGTTCCTATCTGGTGCACCAGAGTCAGTGGGTGGCTGGTTTCTGCCGGCATAACGAAGGATGTGAGAACTCCGTCTGCTGGAGCTGTGAGTGTGTGAATGTGTGCGTTTGTGTGTGTAAAGAGGTATTTTTCAGAGGGAGAACGAGGAATAAATTAAGTCATGTGTATGTATACAATATTTGTGTGAGCTCCCTCGCTTGAAGACTAGATGAAATTCTTGAACACCTCACCATGCCGTGACGGGGGAAAAGCACAAGCATATAGAGAAGGGAAGAAACCTGCGACATATGATGGCATCGTGAGGCAGATATACCGGCAAAATGGTTTCTCCTACAGTCTCCCACAAAATAAGCTGTTCATATGAGACAGAAAAGGAACAAAGAAAACAAAATCTGAAAATAAAGGATAAAGAAAATCTGCTTCTATCATGATAACGTCTTTTCATCAACCCAATTCTGCAAAATGATTGAAGTTATTATTGAAGTTCAGCATGAAATCAGAGAAATTTGGGATGAAAAATACAAAAAAAAAAGTAATTTACTTCAACTTGCATTTAACTGCGCCCACGATGAACCCAAGATATTTCACCTTTGTTTCATCATCTTAATAAAATTTTCTTAATAAAAAATGTACTTTGCTCAGGGCAATGAAACAATTCATCTCAGATGCCTCTGAGCCCAGAGAATGTTTTGGGATTATTTTCCGTGGCATCTCTCCTCCGTGTTTTGTATCAGCTGTTGATGAATGTCCTTTCCTGATGCAGGGATGTTTGCGGGGTCTTTGCTCTGTATGCACAAGAAATCCTCTGGATTCATCGAACCATAAATTGATCCTGCTTTTGTACATAATTGTGATTGAAATCCCCCGACTAAAAGAACATCAACTGAATTTGTATCTTAAGATTAATTCAGAACTGCTGCGGTCTTTCAGACCTGCATGCATATTAGTGAACTCACTAAAAGGCAGCGAGACAAAATATTACTTCTATGAAATATCTTGGTTTCCTATCTGCAGCTCTATAACAACCACAGGAAATGTAGTAATTTTCAATTTGGGGCTGTAATTAGAAAACCTATTAACAAGAAAACCATATGATGGATTTGTAAAGAAAATTCAACTGCCATGAGACAATTAAGGTTTACAATCAGAAAATCAAGCAAATGAACAAAAGGAAGCAAATATAAAAACAAGTATATAAAAAGATTACTTTAATAGAGGTTTAAATTTCTTTGGTTCTCTTTAATTAGCAGCTAAGACTCTAATGGTCCAAAGTGAGGCAGCAAATTACTCAATGACACCCATGTCTAACAACACTGGAACACATTAGGAATCAGCTTAAAAGGCTACCAATAAACACTTAATTTTACTGGAAGACATTGATCAAAGTTGAACTTTAAGCTGCACAACTGGCACAGAGAACTGAACAAACGTGCACTGGAGATACAAGTGCAAAACAACAAACCGGTTGAAAGAAAAAAGAAAGCCAAAGAAAAGTAGAGAAGATAGTAAGTATGTGAGAATAAAGGTAACTAAAAGAAGAGTGCAGAAATGGCGAGAGCTGGCTAAATAACCTCTGTGCCTCTGAGAAAAGAGAAAGAGTTTCAGAAATGAGTCTGAATGAGAAACAGGGAGCCTGAAAAGGGAAAGAAAAGAAGAGAGATGGATGGATGAGCCAAAGCTCCTGTGAAAGTGCAGCCTGGCTGGGGAGGAGTAAGGAGCTTAGGAGTCTATAGAAGGAATGGCGCTGCGTTCAGAGGCACGGGGAGAACAGTTAATCAGCCAAGCAGAAATGTTATCGCAGTAATTAGATTGCTCTGTATGTATTTGGAGAAGAGTGCACGTATCTCAGTGGAACTTCCAGTAAAGACAGAAAAGAGGGGGAGAGGTAGGGGAGGGCGAAAGAAAAACAAACTGAGACGCACACAGGAAGAGAGAGAGAGAGAGAGAGCTTAACACCATGGAGAGCTGTGATGTAACAACACGCCGTCTCCTGCTCTGGCACCACGCCGCCGCTTCACAGTGAGGCTGGTCGGAAAATATTCCGAGCTTCAAATAGACAGAATAACATCCATGGCAAAAAATAGACATCAAGCTCCCTTCAAACCTGGAGTGGCTTCCTTGTGGAAGTGAGGATCAGGCCACAGGAGGACTGTCACCCCACAGAAAGGGCCGCAGCGGGCCCCTGAAAGGCCTGAAAACGCCAGGGAGAACCCTGGTCTCCACTTCCTCATTTAAAACAACGAGCCTGCTTTGATTCCACCGACCACTCATCTACATTTCTGCAGAGCACCAGCAATTTGGCCTAAATCAGCTTGCATTAATGGCAGATAAGAGCATCGCTGGGAGGAAAGAAAAGACAGAAAACTCCAGTCAGATCTACCCGATGCTAATCGCAGTTTAAAAAGATTCACTTAGAAGGTATTAATAATGTAGCGACGCAGGGAGGCAGATGTGTGTGGAGCGCATATCCTCCGCTTCTGAACTCAATATCCAATTTGTGAGTACCGCTGCTAAAAAAAGGCTCATAACACTCAGAGAGGATGAGAGCACAGTGTCGAAACTCAACCTGATAATGTGACATTCACAGCTGAAAATGTTTGAGAATTTGCTTTCCAAAGAAAGCAATCATGAACTGAAAAAGAAACAAAGGTAGAAAGGAAAGGAATCACTTTAAAACAGTCTTTACAACAGACTTTAAATAAGTCTAATTTAATGCCTCAAGGAGAAAAAGATTGAGGCAGACAGGTATGAATGCACAGCAAGTTGTTCCCAGGGGAACTGGAGGCAGATATGGAAACGCTCGTCTTAATCACAGACTTGCCAGTCTCTTGAGTTCTGATACCTCCGTCAGACGAAAAAAAAAGAGGTGATGAAAAGAGGGGAGGAAAGGAAGGAAATGAGAAACTAGGTAACAGAGATAGGAAATGAAAAAAAGAGAGAGAATAGCAGAGGCAGAAAGTGAGAGAAAGCTAAGTAAAGGGAGATGGACAGTGGTACAAAAAAAGGCCAGAATGCAAAAGAAGAGAGAAGCATCGAGGAAAGAGAAAAGGGAGGATGAGTGAGATGAAACAATCAATGTGACAAAGCAAAGGTTAGGAGAATAAATGGAGCTGAAAACCAAGTGAAAGAGGAACGAAATGGGGAGGAGAGAAGAAAGGGTAAACGTAGGAAACAGACAAAGAGAAGAAGCAAACAGTTTGAATTGTGTGAGTGCTGGCCCAGCACGGGCTGTCCGCTGAAATATCGGCCTTCCTTTAATTGTTTGCATTCTGATATGTGGCACATTTTCAAAATGCCACATAAAACCCGCCGCTCCCTGCAATTTGTCTGGCGTTTCCTCTTCCCTCCC
>CAJRST010015557.1:3034796-3063195 GCA_907169785.1 Menidia menidia | reverse complement strand
TCCCCTCCTCTCTGAATACATGAGCAGCAAATTGGAGAGAGCAGCTCTGATCCAAGCGGTCTGGTTGAAGACCGGTGGATAGGCTATGAAAGACAGGAACATGAAAGCCTTCCGTGTGAGACGAGGAGGAATTTTAAGGGGAAAACGGGAGCGGAGCAGAGGGTTAAAGTGACTCTAAAAAAGCCACGGAGGGGAGGGAAAGGGGGAAAGGGAGCGGACGGCAGAGGCGTGTGCGACTGGCCCTTTATCAGCTGATATATATGCATGAGGATTTCCTCATCATCTCCACTGTCAATTTCCAGTCCCCTCTGATATTTGACTGACAGCTCACACAGACCCCAATAAACCTGCACATCATTTCAGGAAAGCAGGCCCATTGCGGTGAATGGAGGGGAGAAACGGAGGGAAAAAAGTTAATTTGTTTTCCGGCGGCTGTTGACAGCGATATCGCCTGTGTCTGTTTGCCTCCGCGGCAAAGTTGTAAATTAGAACTGTGCCTCAATAGCGAGTACAGGAAGCTGTTTTGGCCGTGTGAAAGCTCATTTTCGGCGACGGCAAAAAAAATACTTGGCAGCTTTTCATATTTAGGGCGTCAGGAGTCTTGCAGGGAGCAAATTGCACACAAATCTAAATCATGAAAAGAAAGCGGAAATGGCCGTCATTTTATTCCCTGGTGAAAGTTGATTTACTGGTAACTGTAAACAGTATTTCAACATTATGGTACATCTTGGGGGCTGAATGGAATACTTAACAATAATAGTGGCACACGGCTTTGAGGCCCATGATGACTTTGAACAACTGGGACTATAAATAACGTGCATAAACATACAAGCAAAGAAACTGACGAGGCAAACGTAGCCAATAAATCTGCACGTTACCTTGCATGTACCCCCACACATTGAGCGCAAGTGCAAAGGAGTGAGCTGACATCAAGTTTAAGTGGGATTTGCATGTTATCGGACTATGCTTAAAGCTTTCTACCCTCTTCCCAGCAGGGAGAAAACTCTCTTCACATTCCTTGGTTGGGTGCCTTTAAAGCAGCTCTGATTAGTAAGCTGTGGTCGTGCGTTTTTGTTTTGTCAAGTGTTGCAAAGAAAGTATATTCTGGCTTTACATACATTATTTAGGTGGAAGAGATGACTAGGGATGTGGTGGGCAAAATATTTGACCTTATGCATATTTTACAAAAGTGAACACTAACATCAATAACTCCCTTTTCAAAGACTTCACTCCACATCAGAGGAGCTAAGAGCCCTTAAATGCCAAATGAAATGTCAGATCAAAGAAATCCACCTGCAGTGTATTAACCAATGGTGGGATTAGGTAATGCACCTCCAATTTACCCCCATCACAGCTTAGAGTCACCGCTAATACGCCCACACAAACATGTCAGAGGGATTTTGGTATGCCTTCCAACACAGATGACAACCAGGGCCCGTTCAAACCGTTGTCTACATCTATCCCCTCTTTGTTCACGGTCTTTCCATTTCCAATGTTGGTGATCTCACCTGTTTATCATAATCTGTTGGGTTTGAATTAGCTTCGAAAAGTACGGAAACGAGTTTGCTCGAGTCCAACAAGCGGCATTAGCCATGTCGTCGCAGCAGAAGAAGAAAAAAGCCACAACAAAAACACAAAGACATCCCTGAAGATGCCTGGAGGGAGGTCTTTGAGACAAGCATTAAGCTTAAGAGTGGAATGTTTGTGAGTTCCTGCAGGAAATGAAAGCTATTACTTTTTCCCCATGTTGCTTGGTTAAATCAACAATTTATTATCAGAGCGAGGTGGAGAACAAATGGAGAAACTAAAATATTGCAAATAGAATGCTAAAAAAGAGATAAAGTTAGTTGAAAAAGGAGATGAAGGACGCCACGTTGAGCAGGCATTTCAGGTTCTACAGAGAGATGGATCATCATGTGGCTGAAACGGGGAGAAAAAGGCTCAGGATAAGGGAGAGAGAAGGAGGAGCGCGCAACAACAGCCGTAATCCATCAGAAATCATCCAGCAGTGGGACCCTCTAAAGTCTGACATCCAGACTTTAGTTCTGCAGAGTTCAGCCCACCAGTGACAACCTCTCAGCCCTGCACATTCTGCTGCTCCGCGATAGGACGGGAGCGGAACGGATGGCGCTAATTGGCTTGCTTCCCTGTCGGATTTCTCCAGCTCTGCAAACAGACAGCGGGGGGGGTAGAGGATATATGATGTTGTATGTGGATTTGTAAACAGCAGATCAGGGACGCCGGCTTTCATGTCGTGTAAACGGGTTCAGGTTGTTGCTGCGCTGTGGCAGTGGGACGCCGGCTGATAAGGACAGCTCTACATTGATCCTCGCTGGGGGAGTGAGTGATGGGACAGTCGGGATGTGTCAGTGCCCAACAGAGCTGGCGTGAGCAACGACACACCCGGCGATGGGTGACACTCACCCAGACGGAGGGAGTCACAAGCGTCTGTAAGCTCAGCCGAGTGGAGAGAAAATACCTCCTGACTGGGAGAGCATGTCGGATGTCACTTCGAAGCAACACTCACTTGATGACACAATCCAAGGATGTTAGTCACAAATCCTGACCTCTTGATAACGTCACCTTAAAAAAAAGAAAACTTGAGTCTAATCCTTTTACAAACACAAGGCACTGGGAGCTCTGGCATAAAGCAGCCCACGTTAGAATTAATGTCACAGAAGAGGAAAATCACTTTTTGGTCTTTTTGGTCTGAAGCAGAAGGAGCAACACTCTTCAATTTGTACTTTCATAAAACTGCTTCGGCCAAGCTTTGACTTAATTCACGGCATGTAATAAAAACATCCCCCCTTTGAAACTCCTGAACAGGTTAAGAAAACACAGCCTGAGTTCCAGTGTCTTTGGATGGTCTGTGAGCATCCCGGCCCCTGAGGCGAAGCTCAAAACAAAGACTTCAGAACTGTCTGCTGCCTGCAGACAGGACACGCAGCCAGGAGCTCCCGGGGAAGGTCTGAGGGGCGCCGCCATGTGCCTCGGCTTATTTAGCAATCAGGGAGACGAGCTGGGAATGGGGCTTTGGGAGCTTACTGATGAAAAGAACAGCCACATGTGAGACTTTCTCACTGCAGAGCAGCCTCAACATGTTCACAGCTCACCTACTAATGTACTGACTAAGCTAATTTAACAACAAAGTTTAAGTATTGCCATGTTTACAATGGAAATATGAGCAAAATCTATTTGAGCTTAACACTTTTGGTCAGTAGGGAAAATGTCATTAAAAGGCTTTGGAGCAGAAAAAACTGGACTGCAGATCTTTAGGTAAGATCTGTGATTTAGTGCATCTCTCTTTTTGGATTCATTTACCTGTAACTAAGAAGTGGTGTGAAACAACACATCTGGCCTTTTTCAAACCCAATCTTTTCAGAGATTTGAAGAGAATGTATGGAAAGAAAAAAAAAAAATCTGCAACAAATACGCGATTTCCAGAGGTCAATATGCACCCAGCTGTTCGAACTCAACTCGCTGTTCAAACAGCGGAGCAGCAAAACTAAATATTTGCAGCCACTGAAATGACAGAGCTGACATCCAACATTTGCCGTTATGGCACACTTTCACTGCTGTGTGAAATTGAGGTCATATGTTTATAATTCGCCCTTCTCCTAATGCTGCCATTGGGGTAAAATAACATTTGAGAGCGGCCATCAGATTGAGCAGAGCGATGCGCCGGCTAATTAAGTCATATTTCAAGTTCAATAACTATTAGGTTGGCCAGATAAAGGCCAGGGAGAGAGGGGAGTGTGGTGCAACAATCTGGAAGCTTTTACGGCACTCAGTCCGTTGTTAGTTGGAGACGGAGTCAGTGTGAGAGCCTGGCGGGACAATAGAGCTGGATCTGAGTCTCTGGCTACTGCTGGAAACTGGATTTCTGTGTTTAACATCAGAAAAGGCTGCAGTATTTGCATTTATGGAAGTAATAATTCTTTGTGTTGAGTCTATTGACATCTGCTCATCTCTTCATATTCTTTGTCCATGCAGCCAAACTTCCTTCTAATCTTTTAAAGTGGTCTTCAGCATTAGTTTTTTTTTCTTTTCTTTCTTGTTTGTTTGCAATCATTCAAATATGAGAAAAGACACATAAATAAGAGGCTGTTTGTGTTTGGAAAATAACAAAACTGAAACTATTGTTCAGCAGAAACCGAACAATAGCAGGACAATCTCCATCATGCAGACGAGAGGGAAGCAGAGAATAAGTGTGCCATCTGATTCAAGGCCCAGATCACAATCATGTCTCCCATTTTTTTCTTTCGAAGTACAACAGCAAAAAACATTACAAGGACAAGCAGACTCAGACAGAAGTAGATGGATAGCAGTAGGAGGAACCTACACATGAATCAAGAGAAATTAGGGGCGAAAAAGGAGCAGAGACAATGAGATTTCCCCCCAAACTTAAAGAACACACAATTTGGAACAATGCTGGCAGTGTCACCTTCCACATATTGACTTGTTTGCACAGCGGAAAACCCGCAGAAACGGGATGTTTGGAATAAATTGAACTACTTTCGACACCAGAAGCCAAAGTATTAAGCAATTCCAGATCTTTGCCAAGTGGATTTTCAGCTCATCCGACATCCAGTTTCCCTGGAAGTGTGTCCTTCATGCTGCCCTTCCCGTCCCAGCGCTGCTCTGCCCGCTGCCTTCCCCGCCTCAGCGTGTGAACATCTCTTCCATTACTGCCCTTGACACTGTGGCCGATTGGATTCTTATCAGCCATCTGTAGTCCAACGCTCAGCCCGCGCTATCTCTCGTCACAGCCTAATTGAATCTCAAGTGTTGGAAGTGTGGTGATACACTGACCACATCGTGTCACTGCCAATAGATAAGGATAGCTGCGGCAGGATTGGACCACCACAAATCAGGAGGGGGACATGTTGATAAAAGGGGTGACAAGCGGTTGGAACCCTTTTTGTGGGACTTTGCTTAGATTGAAAAATAATGGATACTCTCCATTACTGAGGTGGTTGTGTTCATATGTAATCATCCAATGGGCCTTAATCCTCCTGATCTCAGTGGGGTAATTTATTGGACCTTAACCAGAGGAAAGTAGGACAGGGAGCTTTTCGTTTCTATCGATATCTCCATTTGCAGGAGGGATGTATCTGATTTTTAGTTCCAGTTCAAACCAGCCTAGCCACTTTCATATTAAGTTAGGTTTCAGGAACATGTTTAGCTTTGTTCCAGCAGCACTGCAGCTAAAAACTCAGTTCATCATTTGTAAGGATCTCCTACCTTAAGAGGCCAAATCCTCTCTTTTTGTTCTTCTTCTCCAGATCCTCAGCGGAGTCCTCTGGTTTCTTCTTTCCTTTGCTCTTTTTCTCCTTCTTCTTTGCTTTGGTTTTCTTCTTCTTCTTCTTTCCATCGTCTTCATCCAGCTCCTGGCGAGAGGAAGTGCTGGCGGGCGTTTCGTGGCCGGAGCTGTGGTCCGACATGTCGTCGTCTGGGGGGGAAAGGGGTCACATGGGCAGATAAGGAGGTGTGAAGGGACAGGCCGGCAGTGGATGCACAGACTCTGAGCCGGCACAAATGATCAGTCCGACTGAACACGCTTGATTCACAGCATTCAAATGTTGGGGACAGTTGTTAAATTCTATAATTCTATGCTGAATTCAAATAGTCAAATGGGTATTCTGCAAAAATATAAATGCCTTTTTTTATTTTTCAGGTTGAAACCACACACCCATCCCACATATATGCTCTACAAGGTAGAGCATTAAAAATATGCTGCTGTAAGATATAAAGTTGTTCTTTCTAAATTGCTGAGTGGATAAAATCATGTAGCATTTCATTAAGGTACTTAGACTAAGCACTGTCTCTTGGCAGGCCTCTGGCTCTTTTTGAGTGCCAGTGTTGTTATAAAGCCTCGGGGATGTGCATCTAATTTAAAATGGATACTGTGTCTAGAAAAGTATCTTATATCCCAGCACCGCCAGCAACCTTAAAAAGGAGCATTCTCTGGTTGGGTGCAGCAGCTCACAGCTTCCTCCAGCCCTGAGTCTTAATATTTGTGTCATTAACATCCAGCTGAGTCTCACCATCTTCAGAGGGCCCATCGTAGGACTTGTCGATGGCGTTGCGGAAACTCTGGTTGCATCCTCGCCCCCGGACCATGTGCGGGCGTGGGCGATGAAAAG
The DNA here is from genome assembly GCA_907169785.1 of Menidia menidia. Classification (NCBI taxonomy): domain Eukaryota; kingdom Metazoa; phylum Chordata; class Actinopteri; order Atheriniformes; family Atherinopsidae; genus Menidia; species Menidia menidia. The sequence goes on along the minus strand of CAJRST010015557.1, from coordinate 3,057,049 downwards.
GCACCCGCGCTTGGATGTGACTCTGCTTGGCCTCTGAGACGGCCGTCTGGAGGCTCTCCAAGGAGCTGGACTTGCAGAGGCCCAGGGTTGGGCCCAGCTCTCCTCCAGCTGAGGGGTCTGTGAGATATAAAAAACAGCAGGGAATGATCTGTGAGGGAGGCATCTAATTTTCCTTTGTGTCCTTTTAAGAAATAAGCGATTTCTCCAAATGATTCTACCAAAAATGGTGATATGTCTGTTAGCTGATGGATGAGGGAGGGAGCTATTCCCAATATTAGATATGCAGCCAGCACTAAATCGAGAAGGAGTAATTTTATTAAGATCATGGGCTTTTAGCAAAATTTATCCCACTGCTTACACAACATTAAACTCATACATATCTCCAAGAGTTGTTTTCACTCATTCAATTAATTCAATTAAGAAGCATCTGTGACTAATAACCCCCCCCCTCCAAATTAATTGAGAATAAGTTGGTTTATAAAAGAACTGAAGAAGTTCTGAGTTTTTGGTTTTGAAATGTTAAACTGAAAAATGCAAAACTCTGAAAATGTACTGTGAAGAGAGACGGGAAGCACAGGAGAGAGCGTGAAAAATAGGTTTGACAGTAACAGGGACAAAGTCTGAGTCCTTTATGAGACACATAAAGGAGATGAATGAGTTGGAGTGGTACGTGAACAGGTGAGGAGTAGAGGTCTGGAAGCTGATGGATCATACATAAGCAAGAGAGTGGGAGACTAAATGAACTGCCACTGAACTGTACTCGGGTTTGGCCTCCAACAGGAGAGAGGAAGAAAGGAAGATGGAGGGACAGGAATGCAGCGAAGGCCATAGCTGATTCAGCAAGGGATAGGAGAACAAGGGAGGAGGCACCAGGAAAAGACAGGATGGAGGAAACGTTAAAAAAAAAAAACACAGTAAATGCCATGAAGAAAAATCTGCAGTTGAAAAGGCTTCAGACAAACTGGCTCCACAACGAAGGACAGGAGGGCATTCGGACTTCAACTCCTAAAGGCAAGCAACTCATCTTAGCGGTAGTTCAGACATTATATATCTCTCTGACGTTTTTCAACACTTTTCTATATGAATGACTTTCTCACATCACACATCACGAAAGACCAACTTTTTTTTTTTTTAGGATTCAAATGCTTGAAGTGGAGCGAATAAAAGGGAAAGTGAAACCAAAGCGACGATAGAGTCAAAGAGGAGGAAAAGTAAGCAGAGCTTTGCTGCCTTTTAAGTCCCAAATTGACTTTCTGAGAGGAAGTGGGATTTATGGGGAATAAGGGGTTATAAATAGAGGGGGGGAGCGCTCAGGAATAAAACGCTCAATTTGAGAGACAGGATTTGTGTCACAAATGTAATTATGGCTGTCCAGCTCACAGCCTGATAGAATTAAGCTCCTTGCCAGTGCACTGCAGCACTATACAGAGAAACTGTGTGCCAGAGCACGTGGGCACACACGCATTCACGACAAAATGAGAGAATTCTGCTCCAAGTAAGAGAAATTTAACATGATACGGCCCGTGTGAGACGGCGCTACGTGTCCTTGACCTCCTTAGATTAAAAGGCAGAAGAAATATGGGCACAATTCACTTTTGCTGGAGCGTGTTTGTGCGCTGCGAGTGCACTCATTCCATGCATGTCAGACGGTTGAGGCTGGAGGTAAATGAATAATGAGGGTTTAATAGGATGGATGAGAGGGGGAGAGGTGGCTATCATCGCCAGCTCGATCCAATGGAGGGTGAAATCAGCGTTTATCACATATCTGTGCCCGCTGTGCCAGCAGATGCTCTCGCAGATCCGTTCACATCATGTCTGCCTGACTGCCACTGATTCAAGCTGGTGCACATATTTGACAAACAACCTAACAGCCGAAAAGGCCAAGATGATGGGCAATGCCCTTCACAGCTGTACAACGCTCTAAATCCCAGATCCAGCTAGAACATCACGATTTCATTTTGTTCCGGTGCTTTGATCTCGTGATCTACTATCAGCAAGTTGAAGGCTTCACGCGTTTATCGCAACATTTTCAGGGTTAAAAAAAACCATAATGGAGGAGGAAGAAAGTAAGTAGTTCACTTCAATTTTGAGTGTCATATTATAGTTCTGGAACTTATTTCAATTTTCAATTTATCAGTTTGTTCTTAAGCCTTTATTTTTGTCTTATGTAATCATATCAAATATGGAAAAAACAATAGTTACAGTCTTTGACAAAAAAGTGCTAAATGAATCATTAAAAATGTATTAAATCTAGAAAGACAGAAAGTCTAGTGCAGGTCTTTGTTGGCTCGGCTTCCTTCACTTTTCGTGGGGACCCAGAATAATTTCCAGAGAGGGTGCTCCCAGAATGAACAAAGCCCACTTTCCTTCAGAAACGCACGTTTACCAACTGCAGCAACTCGGGCGGAAGCTGTGAAAATAATAGCAATTTTACCAGTTTGTGAAACAGCTGGAAACTCCCTCTCATTCCTGCTGTGCGGGGCTGACATCTGTATTATCAGAATGTGTGGTCCAACACTTTCTGCGAGCCAAAAAGTAGAGCCATCTCCTCGTGTTCTACCTTTCATGCATGTCCTCTGTGAGGCAGAGATAGCTAATGGATTTTACTCCAGTGTTGTGTATTTAGAGCTCAGAGCACCGAAGATAAACACCGTCTTGCTGTGGGAAGGGATTTAATCAGCTTCTTTTTTACTGGGTGTGCTCCAGCAAAAAACAAAAAAAACAACATAAAAAGTCTTTAAATGACGTACTTTAGGTGTAAAAACAGCAAATGATACTCCTGCAAAAAGGTTTAAACAGTCATTTAAGTGGTTATGATGTTTACAACATAACACGACTTTTTCAGCTCAGGATTAGTGTGGGACTTCTGAGAAATACAGGGAGAGAGCTCCTGTGTGGGAAAAACCTCTCTAAAAGCAAAGAACCTGCTAATTATCGCTATAAAATGGTACGTATAGAAGTAACATGGCATCAACCTTTACTGAGGTTTCCTGTGTTCGTCACTCTTGTGTGCTCAAAAGAGAAACTCAGATATTTTACACAACCATTCCCTATATGGGGCCACATTAATGTTTGACTGCAGAATAAAAAACTTTCAAAATCGTTTTTTGGGAAGGTTTATTCTTTTGTAATGTTATTATCTATCCTTTTATAGATTTGGCCTGCAGACCACGGATGGATGTTTATTGGATTTGCAACAAAGGAAATAACTCAGCTGAAAAAAGTGAATATATTCTTCACATTTTCTGCATATGAACATATAACAATGCACAGCCCCGACGCCCAGTCAAGAATTAAAATATCGACTCATATCGACGCAAACACACTTGACTGCATACGTTGGCCTATTCATACTCAAGCTGACATTTTTGTTGGAGTACAGTTGAAACAAAGGAGAAAAAAAAAAAGACCTCCGCACACTGACAAATATCCCCGGAACAATTCTTAACTCCCTCCCCACCGAGTCCCAGCAGGACCTTAACACTCAGCCATCAACAGGTCTACCATGTGCTCGACAGCAAACAGCTTTGTAGCAGACTGGCAAAAAGGTTGCCACGGTTACAAGGAGGTGCCCCCTCCATTAAAGCTGTTGGGGGTGGCAGTGGTGACGAGGTCTGAGAGTGTGTTAGAGATGGTTGACACTGAGTTACCAAGGAGACACTTAAGCCTACAGTGACTGGGGGCTTGCTGCTCCTGGCTTTAGTTCTTTAAATTAGATACTGAGTGTGTACACGTGCACACACACACACGCAGACTCACACATCTCTACAAAGCTGAGAGAAGGACACGTGTAAGAGCTACACACACTTTTCAATCTTATAACTAATCTCAGGATCAGCCAATAAAACCCGATGCGGTTGTTGTGGAAACCAGTAAAACAGGCCCTGACCTGCAAACACACAAATACACAAAAATTCTGCACACCTGTAAAAATAAGCTTGATCTCAGCATCACCCCACTCAACAAAAGGCTATCGACTTTAAGCTAAAAGAAGCATTAAATGCAGTGTTATAAAGGAAAACGGGTTTATTCTGGTGTTACGCCTAAGTGTTCGCCTAATAATTACAGTACAAAAGGATTTGAACAATCTCGGCTCCATAAATGTGTAGTCAGAAGAATTCTAAACTGGCCATAAAACAAAGAACAGAGCAGATTTTTATTGCTTCTATAGGTTAAATGCTTCCATGCCTTTACTGGAGCATCTGTGATTACATGTGTAATCAGGCATGATGCTTACATCACATACAAAACCAAAACACTGTTTGTTTTTTTTTCATTTAGAAAACAGCCAAACACACCATGTGTTCGGTATTCTCCTCCAAGAGAAGGCTTTAGTCACAGGCCGAAAATATGTCGGGACCTTTTTCAAAAGCTGATTGTCGACACAAGACCCGGTTCTTTTTTTTCCTGGCCCTGAGTGACGGGAAGAGAAACAGAAGACACCACCTGCCATTTCCTCTAAATGTTGCATCGGAGCAGCTTGTGTCTAATCATCTGACAAACCTGACTTCAAATTACATTACTTTATACAGCTGTACAGCTACTAAAAGCAAATCTAATTCACGTTATGGCCAATCAAAATTCTATTCCACTTAAGGACCAGTTCAGTCATTAAGCACCCCCCTCGTCACTGTCTGGATGCACTCAGCTATATCAGAAGAGGAGGAAGAGGCTGAATTGAGGCGTTGCTTTGGCAGTAATTGTGTTTAGCTGTTTGGATGTATGACGGAAAGGAGACATATGGGCTGCATGTATTCAGCCTCCACCTAGATGAATCGTTTTAATAACTGGAGGGGACTTAAAAGCCCATTTCATAATTACTGCCTACTTTTGCTGGATTCCAGCTCTGCAGGGGGGGGTGGCAGAGTACAGATGTGTGTGGACTGCTGCAGTTCAGCAATTCAGCCACTGTTTCACATGTTGCACATTTCCCACGAGGTCTAAAGACGTCATCATTTTTAATGCAGCATCTCTGAAGAGAGGAAATTATTCCAGCACATTCTTCACTCATTTGAAACTTCTGCTCTTTGCCTTTCTAACCAACAGACAAATCTTGTCTTATAGCTCAGCAAACTATAAATGCAGACAACATGGCGGGGTCAGGGCGTTGATGGCGTTGCTACTGGCTCAGATGTTCGCTCCGGCACCCAACATCTGGACAACCACTGGGACAGCAACGCTCAGTCTTTAAATTATCATTAGAAAATGCACAAGAAATATTCATATACAAAGCAACAACAAGTATCCCTGAGGCTGGTGTGTGCGTAGTGTGTGTAAGGTTGTGTGTTTGTGCTGGATGAGCTCCCAGGTGTGTCGTGAGAGTGCAGCCAGGGGAGATGTTAAAACTCAGAGCGGGAAAAAACTGGAAGGATGAACGAAGGGATATCTGTTCATTACTCCTCTGGCTGTCTGCAGGGTGTTCACATGCACGACCGAGCGAGCACGCAGACACACACACACACACACACACAGCCTCGCAAAACACAGTGAAATGTTGGGGCTGGGGCTGACTCGGCAGAGAAAACTCCAAGACTGGAGCATGTTCACCCTAATCACATAAAGCTGGAACAGATACAGCTGCAGCTGAGCGGGGGGAAGCAAAAGAGTTACTAAAAAGGATCAGCCTGTTGAGAGAAAGAGAACCAGAGCCAGAATAAAGAGGGAATTGGATGTAGGACAGAGAGAAGGATAGGAGAGGAGAAAGAGAGATGCCTTTTTGGGATTGAGAGAATGCAAAAAAAATGAGGATGGGCTTGGCCTCAAAGGGAAGAGGCAAAAAAATAAGGCAGAGAGGCGCCAGAGATGTGAGAAATGACAAATGATGGCCGAGATAAAAGCAAAAGAAAAAACAAAACCCCAAGCCCAAGTTAAGATGTCGCAAGACAGGACCTTCAAAAACAGGGTCTAAAAAGATGGGTCCAGCTTGCAGAAATGACAGAGAGAAAGGTGGAGCGAGAAGAAAGTCGGGGAGAGAGGAGCGAAGCAAAGCCTCGGAGCAGCTTCAGCCAGAGAGGAAAAGGGTTTTAGCCAGATTAAAGAAGCCAGGCAGGCCTCTTAAGACCATCCGTCTAATGAAATATGTCAAAGCCCATAAAGAAACATTGAGGCCATTTAAGAAGGCGGGTAGCGGTGGCTGTGTGGGGTGGGGTATGGCGCAGGAGGCTGGGCAAATACACTGCATCAGCAAAAATGAAAAACACGCAAAAGCCCTGTCAATACGCATTAGCCAAGACGTCAACAGGACAGGAGATGAAAAAAGGGAAAAGGAAGAAGAAAGAAGTGCTGCAGTGAAGAAATGGATGGCTCCATTTATCATGGCCCTTTAGGGTTACACGTGTTCAGGAACACTGGAATAATCATTGGGAGACCGGACGGGGGTGGGGGGGGGGGGGTGCCAGGGACAGGAAGTGGAGGGTGGGGCCGAAGCCACTTGTGGGAATGCTGAGTATGGGGGATTTGAGGTCAGCCCTGATGTTTAGACCATTTGTATTCCGCTGGCGACAGGCTCAGGTTACTGCTGCAGGTGGACTTAAGACATCCTGTAGCCGTGTCTTTGTGGAGCAGATAGAAAACAGAGGCAGAATCACAATGCTGGTGGTAGGTGTCCTAAAGGGAAAACGCTGCTATCCCCCAGCCGTACCCGCCTCCCCCGACTCAGTTGATTTGTTGAAATGATATAAAAAGATGAAATGTGGCGGATTGGTGCGTCAAAGAAATTAAAAGGGAAATTTAGCAAATGTTTTATATAAAATTGAAAAACTCACCTTCTTTCTGTCCAGCCAGGGATCCCACATTGCTCTCATCAGCAACTAGGACACAGAAAGGAGCCAAAATCACACAATAAATAGCCGATATCATAAAAACGCGAAACACAGTGCATTACACAGGTCATTCCAGAGCTTTGTGCGACTTCATAAATGGCTTTACTTGCACATAATGGTGCTGGCGTATGCTGGAAATGAATCCCCTGCATAACCCGGCGCAGGACCAGCCACGCCACAGACAGAGGAAATGAAAAAGAAGCAAAGTATAAGAAAAGCAGAAGAAAGGTTGGGATTGTGCAGGAAAATGAGAAAAGATAAAGATGAGACAATGAGACAAATAACAAAAGGACACGGAAGAAAACAGGCAGAACCTCCCGCCACCTAATCTAACTATGGCGGCGGCCGCCACCACAGGCGCTGCTCCATGGGATACAATAATGGGTTTTCATTAGGCTGCCGTTTCTCTTAAATAATCCTTTTCATTTTTTATGAGGTCAATTTTCCCAGCGGACAGATGAGAGTAAGGCAGAGGGAAAATGATGATAGGGGAGAATATTAGAAAGGAGGAAAAGGGGAGTAAACTAAACCGTGGGGAGATGTGGCGTGACTGCCTGTGTCGGGGAAACAAAAGAGGGAGAAAAAAATGGTGACATCAAAATAAAAAATTACAAATCATAAAATACAAAATGAGTATTTCAAAGTTTAGGGGGGACAATTATGATGGCAAAGTAAAAGTTTGCATTCTCCTCCCGTTGAAAAAGACTAAGTGTAATTTTTTTTTATTAACCTTGTGATGCAGAAAACATTTACTCTGTGACAAGATTCCTGGATAACAACTGCATAATGTCAGTGTCGCGCTTCAGTTTCAGTTCTAGTATCACTGCTCTTAAATATATTTGAAAGAACAATGTGAAAAAAAGAAGAGAAACAACATGAAGAGCAAAGTATGAAATGAAATTCAGGAAACATAAAACCCTGAAAAGGGAATGGCAGGTGGGACACAGATAATAAAGGAACACAGGAACAAAGGACCCTCAGGATTGAGGCAGGGCATCAAAGTGGTCATTGGGGGGGCTTTTTGGCCACGTCCTTCTCGTCCCAAGTTGCTCTTTTATGCATACAGGCTTTGCTTATTGCATCAGCATTAAACAGGCCACTTTGATTAAAGAGGGACCTCTGCCCCCGACCAGAGTGGAAAATTAAACGATCATGTATAGATTTCTTATCTGCTCTGCAACTTTTGGAGATTTTGGGAGAGAGACAAAGTAGAAGCGGACTGGACAAAAACCAAAGGTTATTTTGAAAATTTAATGAGTCACTGGGCACAAAATCACTTAGAATGCAAAGAGTTGTTTACAGGCTCCAAAGTCCTAAAAGGTCTGATGTTTCCATGCACTTTAAGCATCTAAAAGTGGATCCATACAGACCATTTTCCAAAGCACACCATAGCTTTCTGGACTGATAAATCCATTAGTGAGAAAAACTAATGGTTTGCATTAGATGATCTTTAATCGTTTTAGGTTTGAGTGTTTTTCTTATATGTTACCTTTTAGAATTGAGAGCAAAAATCTCCTCTTGTAGCACTTGTGGACATTTATGAAACAGTAGCTGATTGACTGGATAAAATCCAAACCCCTACAATGAGTCTGAGAAAATTGGGACTGGTACTGAGACTCAGTGCCTCCCTGCTCTCATCTTGTCAAGGGCAGATGGAGGGTTTCTGTGAGAGAGGGAAAGCCCTGAGTCAACAGACTGTTTGCTGAGGCATCCGGGGTCAATGAAAGCTGCTCACCTCCGTCAAGTGGTGTTTAATCACAGCTAACCAGCTCTGCACCGCAAACACAGCTCAGATACATGCGAGCGTTCAGAGGGGCACGCAGCAACCTCTCTCCGGAGGAGAAAAACGCATTCGTCTCTTTAAATAAAACCCGTCCGGAGAGGGTCAGCGTCCAAGGTCTTGTATGTGTTCGGAGCTCTTGCCATCCTTACACATTCACAGATACACACACACAAAGATCAGAAAAAACATCCTTTTTTCAGCTCTGAGTACTTTGGAGAGGGAAGAGATGAATAGAACCAGAGTGATAACACAAAAGAAGATAAAAAAGGAGATTGAAATGGAGGAAGGGCAGAGATGGAGATGGAAGCCATTGAGGGGCGACAGATAGTGGTGGGTATTGGAGTGGGTCCTCAGTGGGATAGGGCTGGGGGTGCGTGTGTGTGTGTGAGCAGCTGCGTGTGCAGACCACCCTTGTCCATAATGAAAGCCAATCAGCTTGGGTGGCAGAGGCGTGTGCTGCAGGAAGAAAGCCAATCCACTGAACCTAATGAACCGGGATTGGAAATCAGAGAGAGGCAGAGAAAAAAAGAGGTAGATAGAAGGGAGCGACACCAATGAAGTCATCTGCTGGGAAACAAAGTGTTGAGAGGAGAGAAGAGATAAACAAAGATGAAGGAAACGCTGAAGAACCGAAATAAAAGCAGGGATGGGAGATGAAGAAAAAGCAGAGCAGTGATATTATCAAAGGAAAAAATGCAGATAACAAGAAATCTAACAAACAGAACCCAAGAAAAAAGGGAGATGCAAAGAGGGACGAAAAGATCTGAGAGATGGAGAGAAAAAAGGAAAGGAAGGTCAGCTCGGGTTAATATGGGGAAATCGGCCCGTTTGTTTTCACCTTACACACACACAGACACACACACTCAGACACACACACCGCCGTGAGATTGCAAACCTCGTGTGCTTCATTCACTCCCAAAAACAGAAGACACACACACGCCAGACAGTGCTGGCCCAGATCGCTGGAAAACCCCAGGGCTTATGAGTTCAGGAGGTCAAACCCCTCTTTAGGCAGGAGATAATAGGAGACGGCTACAAATCACAACAAAGAAATGCACTGATAAGCAGCATGTGATCAAGCTGAGGCTGCGTGTCTGTTTTAGGCCGGGCCCATGACAATGGTGGCACTTCAGGCTGCTTTTTGACAGCTGGCACAACAATAAAACGAGGATTTTCCTGCAGAAGAGCATAAATATATGCTGTAAGAAGTGTGTGTGTGTGTGATTATGAGCTCACCCAGGTCCATGCTCTTGGACGCTCTGCTGCGAGGCATGTTGTCCTTATCACTGACATGACGGCCATTTGTGTGCAAATTAGCAGGCATATGTGGCAGCTCACTGCAAAACAAACAGTCACAACAGTCACTTAGTTATGGCTGCTGTGCAGCTCGCACCAGAAAAAAGTTATTTACAGACTCTTTGTTTGTTGGATTGCGCACACAAGGAAGAGTAAACAGAATTTGCAAGTCAGAATCTCACACAGAGAACAGATCATTTAATTTCCGTCGATCCAGATGGTATGATTTGGTAAAACAATAGCATGTACTGTCTCCATTCAGCTTACAGAAAAACAAGGATAATGATGCCAGATTCTGACATCAGAGCAATATCATATACACACACTGACACACACACACACACATAAGCTGAAGATTTGTAATTCAGCTAACTGTTAAAATGGTGGCTTCAATCAAAGAAAAAGCAAGAACTTAAAATAATTTCCAAACAATAAGTTATGTCAGATGTTATCATTGGACAATGGAACAAAAACAAATGATTTTAGGAGTGTGTGCATGCACTACCTTTTGTCGCCTGTGCAGAATAAACCCTGCTGCAAATTTGTACCTCAATTTAGGATTAAAAGCATTTCTCTTGTGACGATGTCAGCTGAATATTGAGGCTTTTTTCAAAGCCCTAAAACTCCAACAGCTTTGCTTAATTATGACAAAACAATTACTTAAGCACTGCAATTAACCCAGATAGTCTGAATAATGCCTATGCATCCTGTAACATTTAGTGAAATAACTATTTTTTTTATCTCGGAGCACAGAGCGACATATTAAGGCTCTCATTACAACATAATGAATCCGGCCTTGTGCGTACTTTAATGCAGATGATGCAGAGGTCTGTACATTATGTCTGTGCTTTGCAGGGGGGAGGGTACCTGTGGAATGGGGGAGTAAGAGCTAATTCTCTGTTCATTTCCTCCACAGCACCGGGGGAAGGTGGTGGGGGGAAGCCTGGTTCCTCATCACCGTTGCTGTAGTAATCGTCCATAGCAGGAGCTGAGGAGGAGAGACAAAGTTTTTAAAAAGTCAATCATTTTGGGACAAAAAATGATTTTTCCTATCGAGTTAAAATCAAAACTGCTGACTTGGAAAAAAAAAATGGACAAAGTAGAAAAAAAGTCTAAAAACTATTTGGTTTTTATATTCATTGTACTGTGTGTTTAATCAAAAGCAAAGCTGCCTGTTTAAAATCTAACAGCAGTTAACTGAAGCTCATAAAAACTAGCATTAATCAACAACATATGCACACATCAGACGCACAAGCACACATTTACTGAAGATCAATACTGTCAATAAGGATCTTAGCCAAGCACATCAAAGGGAAATGCATCCTTCCCATGCAAAATGAACACTGAGCAAAGCTAAAACACAAAAAAATCGGCTCAAATGCTTCAGCTGGCATCCTTCCAACCCTTCCTTCTCTTTAAAATGCACCCCTCACACCTTCAGTGTGGCGGACAGCTGACAGCCCCCAGTGAGTAAAGTGTTACCAGCACCCTGCATCCCAGGGGGTGAGGGAGGGGGGGACATAAGAGGAAGATTAAAAGTGAATTCAAAACAGTTTGTTGGTCTTTCTTGTTTTATTTTGTGTGTGTGTGTGTGTGTGTATGTTTTCATTTAACACAACGGCACACATGCTGCACAACACCCTGAATGCAAATTTGGCCCACTTTAGAGCCGTTTCATCAGGGTAATGATTCCAAGGTCAGATCTTTTGCACATGAAAAGCCAGCATCAGAAAAACACAGTTAATAACTTCCCTTCCTCCTGCTATGAATATGCAGGGGCGTCTGAAAAAGACACACAAACAGAGCCAGGACAATTTGGCTATTTTGTAGAGCTGTCCTATCGGCTCCGGTGAGCTGAAAAAGTGTTATGTACGCACACATATGTCCACGCACACACACACATACACACACCCCGTGTGTACACATCCAGCCGCTGATAACAGGAGTACACAAACACTCCAAGCCCAATGTTGACTGACAGTTCAAATGGACAAACAAGGCCGTGTTGACGTGTGTGTGTGCAGCTGGGTGCTCACCGCCTCTGGATCCAGAACTGTGGGTCGGTACTGGAGTGTGACTTGGACCATTCACGGTGGACTCAAGGTTAGGAGTTCCACTGCGTCCAGGATGTCTCTGGTAGGCCTCGTGGCCCCATGGCTGCCATCAAAGAGAGAGGACGGGGTTCATATGCGAGAAAATGTGCCAACCCACTCATAATTGTGTCATATGAAAAATTGATGAATGCAGCCTCACACAGCAGGAGATTAAAGTTATTTCTTTTATTACCCAAAAGGATAGGATGAGAGTCTTTGCTGCTCTAAAACTGAGGCTGTTTGTGGGTTGCTGAGGCACCAAATGTCAGCGTGATCCGAAAAGTACACAGTACAACACTCTAAAAACCCAGATTTCTGTTTCTGCCTGAATTGTTGTTTAGTATTTTTAGTCTGTTTCATACCATGAAGTCATGTCAATTTGTAAATGTTCATCTCGATCATGGACAAAAATAGGTCTGTTTATTTGTTCATTTTGTCATGGAAAAGTACATCTAGAAAATGTATATCTGTGATTAAACATAAAGGAAAACCCAGAGGGGGAGCCTGAAAAAGTATTTCACAGGAAATGTGTCATAAAGAGTGAAGGTAGTTTGTTTCCTTTTTCCCCCCAAAATTAATATAAAGTCAGTCTGGACAAAAATACAATGTGGGGTTAAAAATACATATTTTTAAGGAGTGGTGTCTGAGACATAGTCACGAGCACAACCAGGATCCCAGTGTTCCATTTCCAGTGGATGTGTAAGACAAGCTGCAGCCTCACAGACGTTGTATTGTGTTGTTTGCCGTTTGTGACACTAGATTAAAACACTTCCACGTGTAATCAACATGCACAGAAGCAAATCTGGCTACTTGTGTTCTTTTTACCCGTCCCCAGTGACTCCAATGTGCCATGCCAACGTATCGACAAACATTTGGCACTGGGATGTTTTTGTGTTTGACATTTGTTGCCACGCTGGAAAATAAATCTAGGGCAGGTCTTTGCCTACCACATAGCAATGACAATATAAACAAAAGAGCCAGTACAAATATATATATTTCGTATTTAGACATACTTTTAGCAGTTGTCTTATCGCTTGATTTTAATCAAATGCAAGTGCAAAATTATCATCCATAAATTTACAGTATGCTAAAAGTGATTCTAGTGATTCTGAGAATTCCTGAGAGCACCGACGGGCGGATTATCAAACAGCCATGCAACACTACAAAGGACCCCCCCTCCCCACAAATAGAGATGGGGACTAGCAGCACTAATGGAAATCGGTACTAGCAGAAGATGAAAGAAGCTTTCTTTGGTCAAAGAGATGGGAGCTGTAGCTTTCTCCCACACACACACACGTGTTTGTTCACATTTATATAAATGGCGCAACCAAACCTGAGGCCTAAGACACAGCACACTTTCATAAAAGGTGTTCCAGTAGTTTCTTCATATCAAAGCAGCGGGTGGGGGTGTATGCAGTGTCACTCAGTCCCTGGGGTATCATTAGTAGCTACCATACGTCTTAATATACCACCATATCACTCTGCTGTCAATCACTGGGAGCTCATATGTGTAGAACGAATTTACCCGCTGTGTTCTCACAGTTCTTCTGCATCTGTCAGGGACACATAGATCCTATTGTAGCCCCCCACCCCTCCATCTATTCCTCCATCTTTCCATCCATCCATCCCTGAGCCGCAGGCTTTTGAAGCAGCATCACAGACAGGCAGTCAGATATCTTAATCCCACAACAATAAGTAAATGTGGAGCAGGAGGGGGGAGTCCATCCACGCAGCCATTCTTAACCTACAGCTGCATACAAAAGGCTTCCGGGAGACTTCCTGCCACCCACCCAACCTATTTCTGCCTGTTGACTTTAATTGTCTAAAATTTCAACTCTTGTGTGGGTAAGTCTCCAGCAGATGTTTGGCTCACCTATTTCCTTAGACCAATGAAGACTTTAATGTAATTTCTATTGAAAAAATCAATAACCAATAGGTCTACTGAAAAATGTGGATATATTTTATGAGAGATCGAAGCTGAGAATATTAAAGTAACCAAATTGACTAATATTGCAATCTCCTACTGCATCTGGATAGAGGGTTAGCTATTAAATCAGAGCACAAACAAGTTTATTAGTTTAGGATCTAATGGAGAAATGTGTACAATATATGGATGAGTCTAATAAAAATTGGATTGAGGGCTAGAATTTAAAGCTTCTATCAAACGGGAGTGAATAGAGTACATCTATCCACAGACAAGACGAGACAATGCAGATATTTGCTGAACTTTTAACAGTGCTTCAGAGCATTTATCCACAGACTTGAATGAGGAACAAAGAGACAAACGTTTGCACAGAGGGAGTGAGGAATAAAGGAGATGTAAAATGCCACAATGGGCGGGGTCTGTCGACCTAGGGACCTTCCATTTTACCTCAACCTTCCACACATTATAATGAAGCATCTGCTTTATGTGCCATGACGCATTCTTTTAAGCTTTTGACATAATCATTCAGGGTTAAATGGAGAGGTCAGCAGGGAGTTGGAAGCTGAAAACATTGTTTTCAGAATTTGACTCTCGCACGGACCAACTGAGCAGACATGCATCATGCATTATGACAGCTACGTTATTAGTTTAAAAAAAATCCTTTAGCATAAGAAAAATAGTGAAATAAGCATTTAGAAAAGAACAGGCTTAAACATAGAATATCAAAAATAAAAAAGTGGTATTTGTTGTTGGGAGATAATGAAAACCCTCTATTCCAAAATACTATTTATCATCATGCAGTCGTTCAGAAGTTTTAATTACATGGCATTATGTGGTGTAAATTTAGCATTATTAGATTTATATGAAACATATTAAATCCTGCTCAAAGCACAAAAAGAAGACAAAGGACAGAGCATAAACAAAAAGAGACACCAAGGCCAGAGTAGAGGGAGTGGGAAACCAAGTATCTTTTAATCAAAACAATACAAAATTAGAAGAAAGCAGCTGAAAACCCAACAGAAAAACACACATGCATGCAGGAGCCTTCAGATTAGCTTTATTTAGAGAAGAAGTGGGAAGTTGAAACAGAAAAAAAGAATACACTCATTTAAAATTAAAATTAAAATTGAGCAGGAAAAGTCATTTAAAAAGTTTCCAAAAATAGACAAAGCAGGAAAAAGCAGAACCAGCCCTCACAATCTGCAAAAAACCATCTGGTTTGAAATAATCAGAGTTTATGTTAAAGCAAAGCAAGATTAGAAAGGCAACTAAATCAGCAGTGCTCTGTTATTTTTGAAAAACGGGCACAAAGCATCGGTAATGCGAATCGGTGGTGTTGGCAGTGGGAAAGCTTTCAGATAAATACTGTATAATTCCAGGAGATAAAAAAAGTGTTTACTGTCGGTCATTTAATTCAAGACAATCGTGAATCAATAACATGGCATTCATACCCTGAGGCACATCAAAACTGTTAAAAACATGCAACTTGTCTCCAATCAACATTCCAAAAATGAGAGAAATTCTATCATTACCACCTCCTAATGAAAGTTAGCTTTTGAAACAGTCACACTCTCTGATCAGAGACCTCTGAGAGCAGACCGTGCTGCCTTGTCAGGGCCCTGTTGTGAGCGTAGTTGTGTGATTGTGTGTCGGTGTGGCGGTTTGTGTTTGTGTGACCGTGCGCAGGGATCCTGCTGCGTGCGGGGGGGTCTCCGTACATCTGCCCTGCCATTGCCCGGATGTTTTCGGTGTAACTGCTGCTCTGACAACGCCCGTGTTTGTGGAAGTCGTCCAGCGTGCGGCTGCGTGTGTGCCTGGCTCTGCGCCTGTGTGTGTCCGCGCAAAAACTGTCAGCCGCAGAGTGACCGTGGTCACTATCGGGCCTGGCGTCCCCCTGCGCGCCGGCAAACGTGTGGCCGCGGGCGTGCCCGTCTCTGGATCCAGACCCAGACCTGATTAAGCTGGCTCCTGTGGGCCCGTTGCCGCTGGTGAGGGCCTGACTGTCTGAGACCAACCCAAACCTGTACTGTGTGTGTGAGGTGTGCGCAGCCCTCTGTGGGCTCCTCCCTCCAGTGTCGATATATTCCCTCTCTGTTGGCGTGAAGCCACCTGTGTGACCAGCGTGTCTGCTGATTTGGTTAAACCCGTACGTGTATCTGGTGTGCGTCTCCCCCGGCCTCTGTGTGTAATGCAGCCTGTGGTTGGGACACAGCGGCTCGGAGGCCCGCCTCCTCAGCGTGGGGAGGAGGGAGGAGGAGCGGCGAGGCAGAGGCGGCTGCAGCTGGAGGCAGGGCTCGCCCGGGCCTACCTGATTGCTGGAGTCGGTTTGAGCGCTGGGTAGAGGCATGGAGGGGCCGTGAGTTCCTGTGTTCGGTGCAGAGCTGGCACTGCCCGCCTAGAAAAAGAAGTCATCACATAAAGAATGCGTCACTGTGACCGTTTCCATCCTTTGAAAAAAAAACAGTAATGTGTTAATTAACATTCGCAAGTCTTATCAAAGAGCTCCTGAATAAAACAGTGAACTGTTTCCACCTTCTTCTCGTCTGAGTGTCAAGTTAAAAACTATTAAATCCCTTTTTAGCCACGCTCATTTCTGTCCAATAAAAAAATGACAGACATTATAGTTTTTGCAGACTTAACAACCAAAACAAATCACCCAGCTTGACTGTCACTCTCACAAAGGAAGCCTTCCCTTCATTACCTTTTTCCAAATGTGTTTTTTGTTCACGGAACAAGCATCTGCAATCCCTCCAGTGAGTGAGTAAAGGACTTTCTGACTAGTGGAACAGGTTTGGTTTGTCATAAAAATAGAAAACATAATTAACTCAACTTGGCTTGTTGAAAAGATAAAGCCTAATTTCCCACTGCCAATTGATACGTAGGACAGCTGTCAAATGTATAAGCAGGAAGGAGAGGAGTTTATTAGACTTTTTCTGGCAGGTCTCAAATGATCATAACATGGCAGAGAAACAATCCTGAAATCCTGGAAAATAGAAGCGTTAATGATTTTGCTGACAAAGGGGCGGCAGTTACTTCAAACAGCTGTGTGCAGGATTTCATGATGCACAAGCAAGTAACAACAGTTTTTATCTCTTCTGCGGCACACAGAGGCATATAAAAATGACTTCTTGATGCAGCTAATCACATCTGGAGAATCTGGACAGCTGTGTTACTCATCAATCCAACAAAGCCACATGTTGGATTCTTCTGAGCAGAAGCACATATAAGCAACAACTTCTATTCTTTAGTGGAACTGCGGAGCACGATGGGGCTGGTTCGTTCCGTTCTTTGAGATGAACAGACATCAGTGCGTGGCTGAGGGGCTGAAGGGATACCTGCTGGAACTTCCTGGGCGGTCGGAGCACGACGAGCTGGATGGTTCCTCTGGCGTTCCCCTCTGATGACATGGACCTTCTCAGCGTCTCCATGGCAGCATGGTTGGAGCGCTCCAGCAGGGACTCACCGTTCACAGCTATCAGCTGGTCATTTACTCTCAAACGGCCATCCTGTTGGAGAAAAAAAATTCTACATCAAAAGGAGAATCGTCTTTATTTTAGCCTAGAAATCCAGCATTTATGCTAATGTCTGAAAAATAACATTTCCGGTGGAAAAGGTGCAAAGTGCTTGTGTTTCATGAATAAAAAGCACAAAAAAAATGTACCACTTACAAAGTTTTAAAAGTAGAGAGGGCAAGGAAGTGAGACACACTAAGATGAGGGAAACTGGTTTTAGTGAGAGAGAGAAGAAAATGAAAAAAGGGAGAAGCCTTGAAAAATGTGGAGTTAGCAATCTACTGAGAGTGGGAGAGCCATGATAAATACATAGAACAGCTAATGGAATAGCCTCTGTGGGCACTAAATCACTTCTAAGTGTTTTAAATAGCAGCCTCTTATACTGAGGCAACACAGAATATTGCCCTGGAGGGATGGAGAAAGAGAAGCAGAGGAGGAGGAGATCTGATGAGGGAAGCCGTGCAAAAAAAGAACTGTCCTGACAGAGAGACTTTCAGACAAACTGAAGTCTGTGTGTGGAGCCATGAGCATCCCATTACGGTCAGCAACGGCCTTTGACCCCAGCTCATTAACAAGGCACCGCCTGGACTGACCTCAGATCCATAGTGAGACGGCACCAAAAGCACACACACCGACACACCAGCATGCTTGTGCCAAATCCGGGGATGTCATCAAAAATTGAAGTCCACGCAAAGATCAGCAGCCATCTGATTCCCCCCCATTAATGCCTTCATTCTCACTACATGTAATTTTAATTTGTTTTCCGAGCGTGCTCTTTGAAACGAACGCATGACAGGATCAGGGAAAAAGTCAAAAAACATTTTCAAATATAATCGAGGCCTCAGGCCAGACAGCCCAAAATCTCTTTAATGGAAATAGGTTAGATCTCTGCACGACTCGTCCTCATCTCCTCCCTTCACTCCCTTCTTTGTAACAGTGTGTGTGTGTGTGTGTGTGCTACAGTCAGACTCAGGGGACATCCCTTAACCCTCCTTTTGTGGCGTTCTTCCGTTGTCAAATCTCATCAGCTGCTTTTCATTAGCATTCACCCACTCTATGGAAAAGACATGTGCCCATAAGCATTGTATTCCTGCTGAGGGGTCCAATTTTTAATTTACTTTTTTTCATCTTATTCCACATCTTTTCTCTCCATCTCTTCGCTGTGAGATAGCGCTCGCTCGTGCCTCCTCTTCCCCTCACTGGCAATCACCCGCTGTTTCCTTTCAATGTGCTTCCCCACTTGCTTGCTACCGTCTGTCTCTCTTCCTTCGTGCCTTTCTTCCTCTTATGTGGTGTCTTGTCCCTGAGACCTGTTTTGCAGCCAGCAAGAGATCATACCAGGCCATTCTGTCTGAGCGCTATCCGCTCCGGCAGCTGTCGGAAACCTACTTCTGAAGGCACTTTTGGGAGCTGCTGTCTGGCCTTCCTGATCCCAGACCAGCCATTTATCTACAACTGCACACTCGTCTCCGTGGCTCCTTGTGGTGCGGAGCAGATCTGGAGGCAGCCGCAAGGGGCAGGAGAAGTTCTGACATGTGGAGGGGGGGCTAGATATCGAGGCCAAGCAGAGGAATCTCCAAAGTGCTGAAATGGGGTGTTTTCTTTTTTCTTGATGCTTGAAGTGAGTACTGAGTGATACAGATAAGAAGGCTGCAGTGCTTACGTGACAAGGCCACTTGGGGTCAATGGGTGTCAAAGATCAAGGGAAGCAAAAAGGGAGGGGTTCCAGTCTTGGAGAAAGACAGGAAATGAGGCAGAGGAGATGGGAGGAAATGACAGGGCAACAAGTAAGATAGATGAGGGGAAAAGTGTAAATAAATTAATTGGAGTATGGCAAAAGAAAAACAGCTCGAATTATGTCAGAAAATAATCAAACGCTGAATGATACGTGTCTAGTTTCTAACAGCTGGAGCGTCCCTTCATTTGATCTGAAGTTGCATTATGATGGTTATTTAAGGTCTTCTCAATAAGACTTGCACATGCAACCTTTGCAGAATAACATTAAATTAATATATTTATTTTGGTAAATAGATTTCTTGGACTAGACTGTTGTTTGTAAGCTGAAGGCCCTCCGGTGTGGCTGCAGATGGATCGTGTGGCAGAGCAAACGTTACATGTGGCCTCTACCTTGTGAGCCGCCCCTCCGTGGATGATGGACTTGATGAAAATCCCCAGGTCCTCTCCCGTCTCCCTGGACTTGTTCCCCTTGAGACTCACACCAAGGCCGGCCGAGCCCGTCTCATTGAGAGGGATCTCATACATCAGCTGCTCCCTGCCGTCCTCCATCACCTGACTACTTGTTTCCTCACCCTTCTGAAAAAAAAGAAAGAATAAAGCCTGTTAATGCATAACCTAATGCTGATTTGACTGTGATTCTGCTGCGCATGATAGCTGATGACTGATGTTAGAGCCCCATATATTACTGATAAGGTGTGTGTCTCCACTGAAGTGATAATACTCGACACCAAAAGCCGGCAAAAAGGAGAGGAGAGTAGGATTAAAGAGTCAGATGGAAGGTGGCTGTGGGGAGAGAAAAAAAAGAAGAGTACTGGAAAGAGAGATGCGGGTTTTGCAAGAAAAAGAAGAAAGCCACTGTAGAGAGGTTATTCCATTTGGAGATGAAAGGCACAGACGGAAAGTGAGTCATTTCTAAAGGAAACATAATAACCTTTTCATCCCTCCTCCAGGAGAGCAGTGGGGGACGAAGGGGGAGGAAAAAAAGAGAGGTGGAGGGGAGGATGTTGGAGTGAAGGAGCATTTAAAAGTAATAACCTGTCCCTAAGGTAAAACCAATTCTTCTCTCATGCATTCACACACCTCCCCAAACACACACACACACACTCCATACATTTAATCCTAAACTCTCAATCTTCCTGTACATCTCCCTGCTCCATCTTTGTCTCTACGTCCTACAGACCTCTCTCACATCTTCCACCCACCCACCACACTCCTCCTCTGATACTTGATGGGAAGAAAATGACCGCGGTGGCAGCAGAAGGAGCAGCGCTCTGAAAATGAGTTGGGGAGGGAGACAGCGGAAGAATAAGTCAACAAAAGGGAAAAGTAAAAATGTAAATCATTAAAAGATGTCAGGGTAAAAAAAATCATAATAAAAAAAAAGATTTGGCAACCAAAAGAAGAAGAGCCCGTAGAGTGGAAGAGCCTTTTTCTCAGGATGAACTGAAGCTTTTGAGTGTATGTTTTTGGGTGTATGTTTCTGTACACATCTCCTCCATTCTGTTCATCTTGCTCTGAAAGAGCCAAAAAACATCCAGACGACATAGTATAAAGATACAGCCACTCAGACTCCACTGATTTATGAAAAGAGAATATGCACATACATTAATATCCCTCATAAGGCTTGTCACAGCTTTAAAGATCTGAGTACCTACACAGCAGGATTGCCAGAGTCTTGCATCAGGCACACTGAATCAGAAATTGGTGTCCCTCTCATCATGGCACATCACTGAAGGATGGGAGTCAAACGGCTTCGTTTTGGAAAACCCACAGCAGCTCGCTCTCCAACTTGCTATGATCCGCCAGCCCCCCGAATTTAGTCTCCCCTCTGTCAGCTCCACTCCGAGCTGCTTTGTCTTAATTAAACAACAGGCTGTTGAAGCCTGCAGGCCGAGAGAAATCCTCAGCACCAAAGCATGAGTCATGGCTCTCACTGAGGGCAATGGAGCAAAAAGAAAGTCCCAAAGGGCTCTGACACTCTGATCCAACAAACTGCTTTTTTTTCTGAGCTTTTGCTTTCATACTAAACAGATGTCTTTTGGTCAAAAATACAGTCCGACACAGTCTATGAAAGAACTTCAGTTTGGAAGAGTACCAACAGAAGGCACTTTTAAAGGCTCCAGTAAGTAAGTGGTAAGATTTGATTCCCGGAATCCATTAAGATGCTCCACCAGCGCATTTTGACAATGAGGAAAAGATAGAAAGTTAGCAAAGACCAAAATACTTCTCTGATCCCGAGGCAAAGCTCTGGTTGTCATGGTTTCAAAATGTGCTGTAAAACGGCTTGATCAGAAGGACAGAAAGAGCTGAAATCTAAGGGGTGTAATAAGTAATCGCTATCCAAAGCTCCCCCGTTTCAGAGACTTTGAGTTAGAGGATTAAAACTATGAGTAAAGTGAGTTTTCTTTCATTCTCAATCTGTTTGGAGATGAGAGCTCCAGTTTTTATGTCACACAGTTTACAAAATGCCGTTTGTTTAAAGCAAATGAACTGAGTTTCAGTGAGCCCCACCACATTCATAAAGATGAGCAAAACTTTTCAAGAGTCAAAGTCACTGAATTAAAAGTCAAACATCAAGTCAACAAGTAAGTGATTGGAAAAAATAATTCCTACGTTGAATGTTAACTTTGAAATACTTTTTAATTTGCTTGTTTTCATCAGCTTTTCGAGGCGCTGTTATTGAAAAATAGAGGCATTACAAAGGCAATCTGCTTCATCCTGCTTGAGAGACACTCCAGAAGGCTTAGATGGCAACCTGGGAGGTTTTAAATACCTCAGTGATCCGGCTGCAATAACAGTCAGGATAAAGGAGGCCTGATCAGTCTGTGGCGTGCTCTCAAAGCTTTAGAAGAAAGCAAGACGTCAAGAGGCTATTAAAATAAGTCACACAAAGTGAACGTTTATTTATTGTAACTCACTGCTGATTTGCATCTATTTACACAACCAATTGAATCTCAGTGGTGGTCCAAACAGAGACAGACACTCTCACACTCAGCTGTACCCCCGCTAATGCCCTCTCCTTTGGGGCAGATTGCATCCTCGGGGTGGCTGGGAGCCCTCGGCTTCACTCTGCGACCCCCCCCCCCC
>CAJRST010015557.1:2991515-3034696 GCA_907169785.1 Menidia menidia | reverse complement strand
CCCCCCCCCCCCCCCCCCCCCTCCACCGTTAGCCCTCAGCCATGACTCTTTAACAAGCTTTTAGCCAGGAGAGAGACCACCCTCTTCAACATCCAAATGAGGAGACAAAAAGGAGCTTTTTCTTACCCCAGGGTGGGCGGCAGGAGGGGGTGATACACAGCGATTACACACAGAGCCTTTTGTTGCTGTGGATTTCAAAATGGGGGTTTCAAAGCATGGGGGATTAGCGGTGAGAGCGACATTCAATTAAGATGAGATCTCGCCGCGCTTGACGGCGACGATGGAGCTGCCAATTAATCGCCTTAATGTCTGCCTCTTTGCAGCTTTACACCTTTACCTCACAATGACAAGAAAGAAAAAATCTAATGATTGAAGGATGGTTCTGGAGGAAAAGGGAGACACTGAACATTCTCCCCCTCCAGCTTGAAGACCGACAGAAAGACAAAAAGAATGGAAGGATATAGCATCAGTTGACGGTTGGACTAGAGAGACAACAACAACACGGGAGAGTTTTTTTCCGCCCAACAACCCCTTTTCCTGCGGGCTGGCCTAGGCTGGCTGGCAACAGGGGGTCAGCCATGTGCACGCTGACCCCCCCATCCTGTCCTCGGCAATCTAAAGAAACACACTTTCACTCGCACAAAAGCAGATGCATCATGCCCTCAACAAGGTTTAAAAAGAAAACCTGCATAGAGCCATCATCTAATCTCCACCCAGTTAAACAAAGGGAGCGACGCAGAAACGCTGACAGGAGCGAAATTGCAATAGGAAGTTATCTCTTTTTAATTACTTATGGAGACTGAGT
The DNA here is from genome assembly GCA_907169785.1 of Menidia menidia. Lineage (NCBI taxonomy): Eukaryota > Metazoa > Chordata > Actinopteri > Atheriniformes > Atherinopsidae > Menidia > Menidia menidia. Next base: position 3,033,891 of record CAJRST010015557.1, on the reverse strand, counting down.
GAAAGCAGGAGATGGGGTCTTTTTGTAGCCTCATTATGAGGCAAATTTAAAGGCTTTATTGTGATTCTTTTGTCTGACAGAGACCAGTGTCCCTCCAAGCAGCGACAAACACTTTCACAGAACCACACGCTCACCCGTGAAACATCAATAGCCGCTCCATTGAAACTAATCAATCAGCAGTGCAGCCTGTTCCTCTAAAAGTCTACTTTACCCGTACACCGAAAATAAAAAAAGGACTGAGTGCTGCAGTCAGAAAATGAATCGCGTGTGTTGGCAGCAGAGTGGCGCGGTAAGTATTAAAAAGTAGCCTTTTAGTCAGATGACTAGGAGTGGAACTCGCTGTGCAAAAAGTGTCGGAGCCGTTTGAGTGTTGCTTGGCAAAACACTGACTCCTGATCAGCTTGAGGGGAGCTGGCCTCCGACACCCCATCCAACGGCAGAGCTCTTGAGATGGAAATGTCTGGCTGGAATCATCCAAAAATGATTTCACATGTTGCAATGAATTTTTTTTCCATAACATTCAGGCTACTGAGAGGATGAACGTGGCCGTCTTTGGTCATCCCTGATGCAATAGCTTTTGTTTAGTTTGAAATATCTTGGCAGCTATTAAAGAGACCGCGGCTAAATTTAGCAGACATTTAAGCCCCGTGACAAGATAAAATGACATCTTTGTCAATCATCCTGATCTTTTTGTTAGATTCTAATTAGTTTTCTCCGTCAGAATGACTGAGAATTAACTACAGCGCTGAGAGGGAATGAGAAAGAAAAATAGCAGCTGTGAGGGAGAACACGTCACTGTAAAATGCTTATAAACTACCTTTGATGAACAAAATGCACAAACTTAGTAAGTAATGTAGAAGCTAATTTAATCATGCTATTTGATAAAATGCCAATTGCTCATCCATAATTACTAAATTTTCAACTTTTCCGAGCTGGCTTTCGACACTAGAAAGAAGTAAATGACAGAGATTCTTAACACTGATTAAAAACGGAAGCCTGCAGAGGCTTTTGTGATTTCTGAGTTGAGGAAGAGCAGAGTAAGCAGGTGTGCGACTGCGTTTGGATTTAAATTCAATTTTCTGGTGACAACAAATGCATCTTATGCTCCTGCGGAAACAAAAAAAAAGGCCTTGGAAGATATCAACCGTCTGCAACAGTGAAATTAGTCAAGGAAAACAAAATATTGTAGTAGAGGCAATCATCTAAACGGCTACCACACTAATAAAACGATTTGTATCAGAATATTACTGACACAAATTTGACTACTTCTGTGGCTACATTGAGTGTTGGGTGAATACTGGTGTGTCAGACATGCTGAGTGAAAACGGGCATGTAGACGGACACCTGCACTAAACACCTTTCTGCAGATGGCAGAGCCAGATGACCACGCTGGCTTGAGAGCATCTTAATTACATCTGCTGTGCTTTCACTTTGTACCGAGGTGCTACTTTAGGGTATAGAGCTCAACTAAAAGCTCCACGTTCAAGTCTTAGGAGCTGGAAAAAAAGCCATTAACACCTGACAAAGAGAAAAAAAACAAAGAAGGATAGAAAGAGAAGGACAGGGGAAGAAAATGTTCTCCCTTGGAATGTGCCGTGCAGATTTTCGAAAGGTGTGAATGACGTTTAATTTGGCTTAGAAGCAGTTGGCTGCACGCATTTTTCTGCTGGATTGGGTGTGCTACAATACAGACGAGTCCTGTGTGTTTTTTTTAATCATTATTTGGATGATTTTAATAAAGCGCTTGCTGCTCTCTTTATTCCTTTCCTCCCCCTTTCAGTAAATTCGGCGAGGCAGGATCTCTGGAGTACCTGTGTGTGGCGTTTGCGTGTGCATCTACGTGCGCTCGGGGCAACGTCAAAACATCTTTGAGGTAGAGGACTGAGCTGAAGATAAGGGCCAGATCTCATGGGGCACCAGTAACTTCAACAGCCTCGACAGAGATAGAAGTGAAGGCTCTCTCTCATTCTACTGCCCCTCCCATACCTCCCCCAACTCTTTAAGTCTGTCTCTTATGAGCAAATACGAGTGAGTGTTAGATGGAGGCTGTAGAGGCTCTTCAAAGTACACTTGTTATGCCAAGACTGCTGGGCCATTAATGAGGGCAAACTATTTTCGGAAGCAGTAACTTAGCTGTTTAAAGATTTGTGGTGTTCGTGTGTGTGTGTGTGTGTGTGTGTGTGTGTGTGTGTGTGAGGTAGGCCACTTGTGTTCAAGTTTCTATCAAGGACTAGGACGTTGTGCGTGTGCGTGCAGCCACTCTTGGTGTGAATATGCATCAGTCCCAACAAAGCTCTGCACGTCTCTCAATCAGTGCTTTGAAGAAATCAGACTAACCACAGAGGACAGCGGGCGAAAAAAAACAGGGGTGCACGGGGGAAATCATCATTTACAGAGGCCAGCATTTTCAAGAGGCCACCTGGCTGAGTGTGTTCATGTTTTAAAGGATGGATTTATTGATTAAATGTTCCCTGTGAGCCAAGGTCAGAATGTGTGTGTTTCACTGCTCCGACAGTGACTTCTGACCCCGTCAGCGGCTGCAGGTAAGCGGTCAGTCAACAGCAGAGGCGTGCCGGCCGGCGGGGGGACACTCGCACGCTTCCTGTGAGGCCGCTGGGCCTCGCATGCGTGACTTCCTCTGGCATCGCTGTGTCAACACACCAGAGAGGGACAGGAAAAGGCCAGAGCGTGCCCCGATTGTTTTTGTGTGTTCGGCTATGTGTGGTGCGAAAGGGCATCCACATTAAGGGGTTTGCAAAAAAATAAATAAAAAAACAATGTGGAGGAAATGTTTCAAAAACAAACAGTGAAGAGGAAGATGCTGATCAGCCAAAGCGGCACACTTCGCCATAAAGGATGGATGAGCTGGGGAGGTTGTGGGGACCTGATTGTTGTGTTGTTGTGTGTTGCGGCGCTCTTACCAGCTCCCGGGGCAGGAAGATGTCCTCCTGCCGCACCACCAGCACACTCACGCTCTCCCCCTGCTTGGTGCTGCGCAGCATGGCCACCAGCTCCTCCTGGCTCCGTCCCGCCATGTCTACTCCATTCACCTACGCACACAGAAGAGAAAATGCACAAACGGGAGCAGGTTAAAGTGGAGCGTCGTATCCGCTGGCTGCTCTTTGTTCCAACACATTTGCAATGAAACTTGAGGAGGAAAAGACTGAGCCTCTTCCGAGTTTATCTAGCTACCCTTAAATTTCTACCCTTGCCAAAATAGCAAGTTAATTAAAAATTTTCCCCCTGATATTTCGAATTTAATCCTATTTTTTAATCCTTGTGTGCACCGTTTTAGATCAGACACCAAAATGAAATGGACAGTCAGGGATTGCTATTTTTGAACATTGTGGAAGGTTCCTTGGATTGTGTAGGGAGTTTGGACTGCTTGTGTTTTGTGTCTCTAAAAACCAGCAGATCCATGTGTTCTCACTTTCATAATTAATTCAACAGCTAATATGATATTTGCACACTATCAGTCCTCTCTGAGATGGTTTGGGGCCCCTTTGGGGATGCCCCCTTCCTACTTTAAAAACAACCCTCTGCTTTGCAGCATTTAGAATAAGCAACTTTCATGCTTTTTGTCTTCATATTAACCCCTTTGGCCCTCATGCCTCACCGGAAAAAAATGTTCTGAGGTGTAACTGCAAAGAGTAGATTTTCCTGAGAATCATGTTATAGCCTGTGTTATAGCCATGTTATAACTTTTTTGGCTAAATTTGTTACTGTTGGTTTTTCTACCTGGTGGGAAGTCTCAAGGCCGAGGTCTGTCTTACCTCCAGGATGCGGTCTCCAGGCTGCAGGCGTCCATCCTCCACCGCAGCACCTCGCGGCAGGATATTTTTCACCAAAATTGGCCCGGGTCCATGGACAGATGAGTCTCTGGTTACAACAGTGAAGCCCAGACCTTGTGTGCCTAAAGAAAAAGAGCAACCTGTGTCATAGTGTGAACTGGGGGAAGTTAATAATCCTGCAAATGAGAATTCATTATGAATTTTAAGGCTTTTTAATTGAATTTTTATTGAATTCTTCCCCATTTCTCTGTTGTGTCAATTTGCTTCTTTCTTTCGTCTTTGACACTCACCACAGACCTTTTTCCCCCTCCCACTTCCTCTAATATTCTGCTTTACCCAGTCTGCGGTTTGAGTATCTTAGACCACATTAACTACTATTTAAGTCCCTTTTTCCCTATAGGGGCGAGTGGCCCGGCTCAGCCTCAGAGCTACCAGGAAACGGCTGCTCTCCTTGCTGGATTAGACAGACTCTACCTTTAATTTCACATGTGAGCAGGCTGAACGGTGGCTGACGAAGGAAGGTAGAGGAAGAAGATGGAAAAAAGAGGATGGAGGGAGAGAAGCTGAAAGACATTATTCCTTCTTGTGGCTTCCCTCTTTGGGGATGCGATTCCATAAAGATTTTACTCGTACTCGTGAGCTTATGATGACTTGCTTTGTGCATTAGTTTACAAATGTGTGTGTGTGTCTTTCAAAGGCCACACACACACGCACACGTATAAACCATCAGCCCCCAGAGCCTCCACCCTCTCCCTTTTTCACGGCCTCACAAGCCCCAAGCCATGAGTGAAATGTGCCATGCTCTGTGTGAGACTGTGTGTGTGTGCGCCAGGAGAGCAAAGCCGGCGTAGCATACTAAAGGCGCTGAATGATGCTATCTGGTCTCCAAGCTAAGCCTCTGCCTGCCCTACATTAACGCACCTCAACCTCGCCGCCTGTCAATCACAGAGAGAAAGAGCCTGTTGCCGAGGGAGAGGGTGTTAAAAACCCAATAATATCCCCAGCTCTGATCTTGCATCAAGTGAAAGGGATAGAGGTAGACAGGGGAGAGGAAAAAAAAGCAAACAAAAGGGGGATTGAGGTAAAAGGAGAAGAAATGGCAGGAATGAAAAGCAGCTAACAATAAAACAGCAGTGCAAAGGGCTTTCAGTAGCTGGTGAGCGTGCAGCCCAATTTAGCTGTCCAGATCAAACTATCCAAACTGGGCCTAACATCTGAATCACAATTTTAAACTTAACATGTCGGTGGGGAAAAAAAATTTCAATTCATTACAGACAAATATTTTTCAAGGAAATTGAAATTGCATCAACATCTGAATAACTTTTACCCTCTTCTTTGAAAAAGAGCAGAAAAGTGGGGTGTGAGACAGCAGCTTTTGTTCTAAATTTAAAAGCGTGCTCCAATAATGAAAGATGTCACTTCAGTTCCATCACTCCTGATGTCCCGATAAGCAACAAAAAATAAAGCTTCCCAGTTGACATAACTACTGAATTTCTCAAGTATTTCATCTACAGGCTCAAGTTTTTTTAATGAGGCATTATGTTTCTTTCAGAAATTTTGGCTGGAAAGCAGGGTGCAGGAACTCCTTTTTGGCCCTGTGGCGACAGCTCTCACAGTTAAAGTTTACCCTATATGTTCAATTTATAAACCTAAATGTTGACCTATAGCTGCAAAGATGGCCCAGCAAACCACTGCATGAGTACTGCCTTATTTTTTCTCACATCTAACATCAGGCAGCTGAACAGTTACCTTTTCTAAGGTCGATTTTGATCATTTTGCCTTCCTTCCTGCTTGCAAGGTTCAGAAGGCTTGGCAGGGCAGCATTCTTGCTGGCCAGAGGGCTCTGGTTTTGAGTTCTGGGCGTTGGGGAAGAGCTTGGGGCCCGGGCGGGAGGTGTTGGAGAGACTCTTTCCAGGGAGCCCGGCCCAGACTGAGAGTGGACCTGCGTGGTGCTCTGCAGAGAGGGCTCCGGGGTCTTAACACGCACGTCCGCTCGCCTCGTTTCTGCCTTGGGGTTCTTTTTGGAGTCTAGTTTGGGCTCTGGCTGGAGTTCAGTTAGGGCACGGGCTAACATTGGACTTCTTGTTTTTGAAGGGGAGTCTTTGCCATCGCCAGTGAAAAGCTGACCAATCAGGCTCTTCTCGTAGCGGGGCTTATTGGCCTCAGGGAGGACCTCCAGACACACTGTGGAGGACGTCATTGCCTGGCGGAACACCTCCTGAGACCTATGGGCAAAAAGAATAATTGAATTGTTATGCAAGCAAAAACCTATACATTTTACCATCTGACAGGAGGCATGAATAAAATATGCTCAGCACCCTGACTCCTCAGCCAGCAGCTCCTGCTTTGTGTGACTGTACAAGCAATAAAAAAAAAAAAACACAAAGCTCGAGCAGCATACAGATGGAGAACACACAGAATTGGAAAGCGAAGAATAAGGAAGGTGAATGAAGCTTGTGTGCCACTAATGGAGCTGTATTTCAGTTTGGATCAAGAACTGAGCGGCTCCTCCAGCTGGTTTGGGACACTGTGGTCCCTATCAGATGGAAAAACCTTGCAGCAGGCTGCCATTGCAGCTTTAATAGACTACTATCAGCAAAACAGACATCACAGTGGGGCGCATGCAGTTAAATAGAACCATTCTGCTCCAGCTCAGGGGAAAGGAAGGAGAAAAACCAAAAGAATGAGGACAGGAGTTGGTCTTGTGTAGTTTGAAAAGAAGACAAAATTAGGAACAGATAATAAAAAATGCACTCTGGTGAGAGGAGATGTGGAGAGATAGGAAGGAGCAGAGGATATAAGCAAATTGTTTGTCTGATAGGAAGCAAACTGAGTGACAGGTGGGGTGTCTTTGTAAAATATGTCACGGTGACGGGTAGGCAGGAGTATCCACCTAAGCGTGCACACACACACAGGATGTCATTTTCTGGGCTTTTTTGCGTCTGCTGCTAATCACATCCCCAAACTAACTGTATATACCCTCATTTCCAGGGTTATGTCAGGATAAGAATCTCACAGTTGTGTTTTTCATTAAAATCCATCTATAAACCTTCAGAGGTTTTAATAACTGCTGTCACTTGGGTTTTCAGCTATGCAAAACTGCTGGTCAATATAATCCAATTTCTCTTTTTTCAGGCCCATGAAAGGCTTTTCAATCTTTGGGTTTTAGTAATCATAATCTAATCTTTACTTGATACAGTATTAAAGTACTAAAGAAAATATGGATTTTGCACATAGTGTCCTGGGGTGACTCTTTATATGAGCCTCGAGAAAAAAAAGACCCGAGCAGACGGGACACTTGGGACGGTGGCACACAGTTGGCTTTGTTCAGACAGCACAGCAGGCTTTTTACATTTTGCATTTGAATTCAAGTTTCTGTCTGCTCATTATATTTAAGACTTAAAGTGATCAGCATACTGGAAGTCACTGTGGGTAGTCAAGGACCACCACATGCTATATATCTAATCACTCTGATTCTCCGCCAGATTTTTTACTATGAATGTGCCCCCTTCCCCTTTTCCCTTCTGTGGTTTTGCTTTTATACATTTGGCATTCCATCGCCTGCAGCTCAGTGCTCTCATTGTGGTTGATCACCAGTAGCTGGCCCGTGTCTAATGTGTGGCAGCAAATTGATATTTCATGTTTTTTGGCAGTAAATGAATATGTTTTTAAGTTATTTGGCTGTGTCTCCTCGTATTAAGATATGATTAAATGCTATTTAAGGAAATCCATTTAGAAACATCCTGATTTTACTATTTACTCAAGAGACACAAAGAAGAAAGTTGAACACTAGACTTGGGAGAATTGTTGCACACCTACAACCTTTCAGGCCTCAGATTGAATTTCTCAACACTTCAGTTTGCAGACAGAGATTCCGTCCAGTTCAACACCACAAGCTACTTACTGCGAGAAGGTTTTGTCCTGAAGCGGGGTGTCGTTGATCTGGACGATACATTCATCCTCCTTGAAGAGATTCTCTCTTTTGGAACGACTGTTTTCCTCAATGCCTTTAATGTGGAGGCCCAGAGTTCTGGGGAAAATGTGGATGATTACACGCCAACGCAAACATTTCACTGCCATCGGTCATTAAGTGTGTTATAAACGAGTTATAATATGAGTCTGAGAGCATGTGGGTTTACCGTCCACTGAGAGACGAGCAGTAGGGGACCACATGGATACCCAGGGGGCCCTGGTCACCAAAAAACTCAACAGTCCTCGTCAGATTACTGTCAAGACAAAACACAGGATATCACAGTGTTAATAGTATGACACAAACAACCCCCCGAAAAATTACAAATGCATTAAATCTAAACTATGAAAACACTCTAGGCCCATAGATGTACAAACTCTTCAAACCCTTTGAATTTTCCTCAGAGGGATAGAAATTAGCTTCAAGGTAGCCCTGACTAACCTAACGTACGTGTGTGTGTGTGTGTGTGTGTGTGTGTGTGTGTGTGTTTGTACAATAGGGACTCAGGTGGCTACTTCTCCTCTTATCTAGCTGCTTCTTGACTAGCCAATCTAGCCAGTGGACAAAAGAAGAGCGCAGGAGATAAAAGGGAGACCGATAGAAGAGCAGATTGAGTTGAAACAGAATGAGCTCCTCTAATAATCTCTGCAGAGTCTTGAACTGTTGCTTTTACCTGCGGATAAACAAGGACAATACAACTGCATAGAAACAGATGGAAAGCAGCATTTGATTGAGGACTTGTATGATTGGAGGCGTCCACTGTTTGTCTTCAAAAAACGTCCAATACAACAAGTTCAGCTAAATACCAGTGGTGTGTACAGTGTGCTTGGTAGGATGATGCAAAAAAAACAAAAAACAATTACATAAGGGCAAAATGTGTTGGAGGCAGGTTTAAATAATCATTTCTGTTTGCTGTAACTTGAGAATACTGGCAAGAAATTGTTGAGCCTGTGGGTCAATCACAGGAAGTAAAAACCATGACTTGAAACTGAAGCCAACAGAGTTAACGTAAACACTCCCCAAGTCTAATATTTCTCATCCAAAAACTATTTACTTTATTCACGAGCAGGAGTGCCTTTAAATCATTATACTGTCATTAGGTGTATGTTAGCCTTGAATAAAGCTATGGACTGGACCTGACAGATGTAAATATGTGAAATTATGAGTAACTTTAAAAGCAGACTCACTCTTATAATGCGTGACAGTAATTTGGCCCTCATTTACAGATGGAGCTGGCAACATAGTTTCTAATGTTTGATAGCTGTTTTTAATTACTTTTCCGATTATAGTAATTAACGGGTTTTCTCTGGGTAATTACACTAATTTGGGCATATTATTTTTTGGAAGTGAATATGTATATTGAATCTTAATGTTTTCTGGTGTAAATGCCCCTCAGAGCCCTGAGCAGAATGTGTACAGCACCACATGTTGACTCTTAACCACTAACACCTGAAGCTCTGGAATTCCTCCTGCTTCCCGAATTTGGATGGTCCCAGCTCCACTTCAGATGATGTCGTCAAGCACACATCATTTTCTTGGCTTCACTGCAACTCCAATTCTAGTAAGCAACTAGCTGACATCATCCCTCGTAACACAAACGTTTGGGCAAGACGCCGAAGGCTGGATTGTTCTTAAAGTGTAGAACTATAGTAGTAACAAGTCTTTCAAATCAACTGTTTTATCAGATTACTTTTAAAATTGAGATTTGAAGGCAACAACGATTGATGAAGTTTTGCTCCTGTTCTCAGCATTTCAGACTAACAAACTGAGAAGTTTGTGGTGGTATTTTTCCCGCCTCAGGTTCTCTGCAGACAGTTTATGAAGCCATGAGGCACACAAAAGGAAGCCGTCTGTTGGACTTAAAGAGAAAGTCGAAACAAGTCCAAGAACAAAAACACAGTGGTTCAAGGCTTATGTGTTTTGCAGACGTTCACAAGCCCAAGGACTAGCTGGGATCATTATAACACACTCCTCTGTCACTGTCACCCTGCTCTCGTTAACCTCTGCCAGGGTCACACATATACTGTACGCACACATCCACATGCACACACATCCAATTTGCATTCTTATTGCTACATCTATTGCATGCTCACAAACACCATCAGTCACATTCCTCTAAATTGAAAATTCACAGATACACACATGCATCACATTTACATCTATTAGAGAACACAGTTACATTTAAATTACACATGTGCAAAGCCCACGAATGGCGCACACTCAAAACCCACACAAACAGTCTGAATTTACTTTACTGATGATAAACAATCAAGCCAGAATAGGATGTGTGCACATCACACACACAGGTACACAGCAACTCCTGAATGATGTAAATGCATTCACACATTGTGAGTGATACAAACAAACACACACACACACACACACACACACACACCTTCAGCCCATTTACATTCGGATAAAAAACAAACTGTGGCACAAACAAGCTCATCAGAGGCATCGGCGGCTTGTTAGCGCAGCACGCTAATATGCAGAATAGCTCGGCTCACCCATTTTAGCATCCCACTGACACAAACACAAACAAACACAGGCATTCCTCTGGGGGGAGGGAGGGGGGACTGTGTGACGGGGGACAGTGGGATGGATGAAAAGAGCAATGAGGAGTGAGACAGATGGAGCTCCCACTTCTGGTTGACTTCCTCTACATCAACGCAGGAAGAGTGCCTGACAAACCCGGGACCACGGCTAACGCGCCCCAACTCGCTTACTGAGGTTTCTTCAACTGCCAACCATCTGTTACCATGGCAAACTATGTGTAAGAGCCATGCCACCATTGTATCACAGCGCTGTCAAGATACCACTGTACTGTGAAACTCTGAAAAATCACCATCTGTCAGTCCAGCCAAGTCCTCCTCTCCGAGCACCTGCGATTTCCTGCAGGGTTATTTTTAAAAAGAACTATTTTTCAATCAGGAAATCACTCGGCTGAGGCGGACGTTCACAAAAATCATCTGCACTCCTGTCACGGGCCCGCCGGATGAGGCGTGCGAGGGTTTGTGGTGGCGAGTTTGTCCGTTGTCATGGTTACTGCGTGACTGACAGCCGGGTGAGAGGCGAAAAGATGGAGGCAGAGGTCTGCACGTGATGTGGCGAACAACAAAGGTTAAAGTGGCCATGGTGACACATACTGTAGATTGGGACTCACGTGCACACACGTGCACAGACATTCTTAAAAAAGTGAGTCCAGCACGTGAATGGGACCGTGATGTTAAAGAAGGATCCAGGTTCCATTAAAAAATGCTGAAACACAGCCAGCGATAAAAGACTAATTCCCTAATAATTAAAGCTTTTTTGTAATCCCCTAAACTTGACGCTAAGGAACTGGACAAAACCAAACTCGTGAAAATGTTGCTACATGTAAAGCACTGTGGAAATAAGTAAGAAATGCTTTACAAAGTTTTAACCCTTGTTGTTCTTTAAACAAAACAAAAAAACAAGCAACGGCCAAAACATGTGAAGACAGAGATTCATCCTGTATTGAGACTATTCTATAAACAATAGGTGGTCCAGACACTCCTGAGTGGGTTTAATCCAGTCAGAGTGTCAAACAAAGACTAGACTGCTAATCCCGGTCTCCATCCCTGTATCCAGCGATGGGATGAGCTATCCACTGCCTCAAACCTTCACACACACACACACACACTTACCTGTAGTTAACCTGGCTCATTTTGCCTGGGGGGGTGCTTGTTTGTAGTCTGTCCAAGGCTCCCCTCAGAACATCGTTGATCTCCTTTAAAAAAAGAAAGAAAGAAGGACACACAAACAGATCAGCTCAGACAACTCGCTCATAAAAGCTACACTGTCTTTGAGTTTCCGGCATTTACACACGCTCACTCTGAACAAGAAGAAGCTCTCAGCTAATACGAAGAGGCCCGTCGGCAATTAACGAAATCAGCTCCCGCCGCCATCAATCATATTCGCAGATACTGATGAGAGAATGACCGCTGGACAGCCAGATCCTGCAACGCGCCGCTGTCCCTCTCCACTGTTTGTATTGTACATCCATCTATCCATCTATCTCTGCTCACCCCTCCCTCCCTCCCTCCATCTATCCATCCCTGCCCCGTGTCAGGCAGGACTATTTTTAAGTCAGCAAAATCAACAACCCCAGGGCAAACGAATTAAACGGAAGATGGAGAGAGAAATGTGGGGAAGACAGCGATGGCGTCAAACTGTTACGAGGGTCTCAAACACAGCCGAGGGGTGGGACAAGAAACTGTCCCAAATCACAAAAGACAAGTAGGGGAGCAATTAGGTCCTTCTGCCTTGTCACTTTCATTGTGTCACCAGTCCTAATGGCTAACAAGCTCCCGCCCACCAGCCGACTCCTTAGCAACCCCCCACCACGCCCAAACCCTCAGCGAACCCACTCTGCCAAACAATAGGAGGATAGTTTATAACTCACATACACCCACAAACACAGGTGTCCAGTTACTGTAAAATGTTACTGCCACACACAGTCTTTATAGAGCTGCAAATAAAACTATACGTAGAAATAGAAATCCACAAGCACACAAGCATATGCTGCCCACACTAGTAGTGACCCACTTATCCGGGCAGTGTGAGATTACCCAACAACAGAGTGTGTGTGGAGGGGCAGAGAGACGAACTGGAGGCTCTATTGTTGCTGTGCATCATCCAGCTACGCCATTAGGAAAAGCACATGAAAGTGACTTCTCCCCCTGCAGCTCAGACACAACTGCACATCACAGAGAGAAGGCGGTCAGAGCACAAGGCTGGCCGCAGTGGAGCTGGACGCATGTCCCAGAACACACAGATGAGCACGTGATGGACCGGACACTCCACGTTACATAGGACATGTGACATGTGCTGATGCAGGCTCACTGAAAACACACAAACCTGACAGAAATGGATGCTACAACATCCAGTTTCTTCACCTTAATGCTCAGTGTAAACATAAACAGCAGCCTCCCTCCTCATAATCCCTGCTGGGCTCAGCCAATCAGCTCACCTCTTTTAAAACGAGCACCCAAAAACAATGAAGCACTGTTGTATAGTCTGAACCACTGAAAGTTCCATGTATCTATCCACAGAAAGATGTAAAAGGGAAGCTTAGACCAAGCGTATGGACCAGAGCTCAGTGTTATTCAGTCCACAGATGCCTGGTAGAGGACGAAGAACTGAAGCTGCACTCTGATCTGACAGCTTCTTTAATAGTTAGTTTGCTGACAAGTCCTCCAAAGGAATGCTGTGTGAACGGGCCAAATGTCTTGGTTGGATCTGAGAGTGCTTTTTGTTGTGGTGTTTGTCAAAAGAGGTGGAAACAGTCCTGGGAGGTCCTGTGGTGCATGGATCGAAGCCCTGAATCCAGCAGCCGTTATGGGCAATAAAGTTCCTACATTTTCAAACACATCTAAAAATCAAATACTTTTGGTTGAGTTGTTGCCGTGTTCCTCTTGCTATTTTAACCACATTAGAGTTATTTCTCGTCTTATTTGCTCCAGATGACAGAGTTTAGCTCTTCAAATGATCCAAACAGAGTGAAGAAAACAGGCCGTTTGAATCTAAACAGTAAAAACAGAAAAGTGTGAACATACCACAAAGATTGTTTCATTATTGTAATGATTAGGCTCCACATTTAGTGTTCAGTTCTGCATAAGAACCTCACACATTTAACAAGAACTAAGTGAATTCATTATGACTGTATTTAATCACTCATTACAACGTTTATTCTGTGCAACTCATTTTGCCACAAATCATGTTACATTTGTTCAAAAATAAATTCTGAATACGACGTGCTTATTCTGCTAGTTTGGATATTTGCCAGAAAGACTGAGTTTGATTCTAAATCAGTGCTAAAAGCATAACAATGATTTTGGAACATTTTTTACTGCCGCTTTTTCAGCACTTTTAGTTAAACCCTGACTCCCGAAAAGCAAGGAAAGCCAAACTTCAAATGCACTGGATAAAATGTAAGTTTTACAGCAGGAATTACTTTGTGGGATCCAAGGAATTTGAATAGGTCAGAATTTCTGGCAGGCACGTGAATGCTTGCATGATTTGTATAAAGCTTCCTTCAAACGTGACTGAGGACAAACAGTTGTCACCAGATTTACACCACTGCTGATCAGTCAGAAGCAGCTCTCCATGTTTTTGTGCGTTGGGGGCTGTTTGTTGTCAGAGGCACATGTGACATGGAGGTGTGCAGACATGTGAGATGAGATGTTTGCGACTAGGCAAGTGTGTCAAATTTGTTGTCAGACAGGTGAGTAATGAGCTGTGCGCTTCTTTGTGTGCTTCCTCTGCAACACAGTCATTTGCAACATGCCTGTCATTTAAGAAATAATGTGCATCTGTTAATGCACAGAAGAATATATACATGTATAAATAAATATATAAAACACACACACATATGACATTTATGTTTCTGACATATCAGGTATGTTGGGCTTCCAAAACACGCAGCAATCTTCTAGTGACAAACATGCATACATAATTGAGTTGCTAGCTGAAAACACTTAAGAATTCAGTTTTGTTGGACAGGAAAAAAACACAAATGGACACAGAGCAACACAACAAGGTGTTATGACCCCCCCAAAAAAACCAACTGCAATGTGGGAGGAAAATAGAAGAGCCAGAGTGGGAGAGGTGGGAAGAGCAAGAGTGAAGCATTCGGCAGCTCCTTCTGAATGCTGGTAAGGTTAAAAGCTCCCTAAATGGCTTTGGCTGTGGCAGCAACTACAAGTCAATCAAAGGACCAGTTGTGTGTTTAGAACGCTTCAGCCTTTTGCCAGTTTCATTAGCTCCTCTGCAAGGGTGCCTATATGCTCAGAGAAGAGGGCCAACCTTGGCCTCCACCACGGCAGGCAGTCGAATCAATTAAAGGGGCAGGACGCATATTCATCATTGTAGCCTGAAGTACACTTTATCTAGCCTTCAATACCTCCTTCAAGATGAAATAGATAAGTGTATGTAATTTGTAAGTGTGTGTTTATTTGAGTGGGTGTGTGGAGCTGGAGGAGCCGGGGCTGCTGAAGACTGGCACAGTGGAGGAGCGAGGATGAAGTGATAGTGTATCGATCCAGGGAGTCCATCAGGCCCACGACTCAATAAGCCCATGAGCTGTGACGGCCTTCAAGCCTTTCAAGCACACGCGCGCTCGCAATCGCACACAAACCAACACCCTTTCTTCTCAAATGTGCGTCAAGCCGTCTGGATCCCAAACTTTGATCGCACTGTCCAGATACAGATCACTGTTGCTAAGGACGGAAAACTGCTTATGGATTGATTGTTGATTCATTCATTTATTTTCTTTAATCTCATGAAAGATTAAAAAGGGAACCGGCTGGAGTTCAGGTTTATGGTTTCCCTCAGAAGTGGAAAAAAAATCCTTGAGTTTTCGCAGTGTTAAGTGTTAATCCATAAATGGAATAGAAAGATGCAATACCTCCACAAAGGCAGAGCAGAAACGGCAACTTAAGACCAAAATCCTGAGGTGACAAGTCAAACGTGACCCAGCATTAAGCATTAAGCGATGGACACTCTCCTGCATGTTGTCATGCCTGAAGTTAGTGTTGTTGTGCCATGGCATCAACACTTGCAAACTGGGAAATTAGAGATTTTCTAATCATGTTTGTGTTAACTTAACATGAAGTACAGAGAACCATTTTTTTTTATACCAGCAGGGCTAATAACAGCATTCGTTTCCATCCTGATTTTTTAAATGGCTGAAAAAAAATGCGTCTGGCTGTTTTTCATTAACGAGTTTGGAGTAACAAGGAGGCATTGCATCATTAGTATCGTTACACGGGCTGTAACAAACAGTGAGTTCTCCGCTAAACCAAACCAAAACTTCATGGAAGAGAAACACACAAAAGTAGTTGCCTTGGCCATTGACGAAAGCAAAATGGAGAGAGAGACCTTCAGGGCGAGTGCTGCTGTTACTCATGCCTGCAAGTATTGGCCATGTTTATTCAGGGTTATGTGGTCGGTCATGTGAGTAACCTGACTGCCACTTCAGAACTGATTCACATCAGGCTTTTCTATTCCCTTTCATTTGAATAAACTCTTCTAGAAAACCCGGAAAAACCACTCAAAATAAGCAGAGAAAAACTTAAAAAGGAAAACCTCCACATGTCTAAGAGTCATTCCCAGGTAACTGCTCTCATGAGTTAAGGTTTTGAATTTCTTAAAAATGAACGGACACTACTGACATATTTCATCAGGGTTTAACAAGGCTTCAGTGGCCCAAACTTTCTGTTCATGTATGAGGCAGAGCTTTAGATTTTCTACCCAGCTGTAGGGATATTTCAAATCTTCTACAATGAGCTTGCTCACCCCGGTCCGGTTGCACTGTTTGAAGTACATGAAGTCCCAGTGTTTTTTGGACAGGCAATATGGACTCTGTCTTTGTGTTTACTTGCCGCCCGCTGATGCCCGTGTTCTGCTTAGTCACTGCTGCGCTGAGCACAGCGGGGGCAAACAACAGGACTCCCTCTCCCCCCTCCCTCCCTCTACCTGAGCTCCTCTCACACACTTCCAAAGTGTGACCTCATACCGCCTCCATCCTGCCCGTCACACATGTACAGTCACCCACAGAGGGACAAGAAAAGGCAGCAAACAAAAGCCGCCTTAATGCCGGGCTGCTCCCAGCGCTTGAAAAGCCGACCCTTTCAACGCACAGCCCGGAGCGCCAGAGCTGGACCACAAGAGGAACACTCACCGGGCCCCTTGTTGTGTTCTGTAGGACTGGGACACAAAGATGAAACTGGAAATGCAATTTGTCCACCTCTCTTATCCATTTGTTCCCTTTTTCCACCCCCTGAGCAGCTATTTGAAACGAAGCCGTTCAGTCACAGCAAAGTAAACATTTTGTGGAGAATTTGCAGAGCATTTTTTATATTTGCGTTTGTTTTGGGGTTTTTATGCCACGGTGATACTCACTGGTTCAGGAGTCCCATTATTTTGGTCAACAGGTGGAGGTGGGGGTGTCGTCTCCTGGGGAGGGGCCAGTGCAGAGTCACTGCTGCTCCTGACCAACAGCGGTGTATCTGAGGTGAAAAAGACTAGTGTTAGAGGGGGGGCATGCATGTTTACTGATTTATGTACTGTTACTTCTACATTCATTACAGAGGAATATGTTCGGTTCGAGTCAAAAGGAAAAACGGGAAGCACTGGAGACAGAGGAGCAGAGGCACTAAAAGGCAGTGGAAACATTTTTGCCTTTCGTCTTTTGCCAACTCTCAGACAAAGTAATTGGCCTGCATGTTTTTTTTAAATGAGCATCAGGAAAGGAGGGTAAGACAGACCCTGAGGCGCTGTGTGTGTGTGCCGGAAGAAAAACACAAACACAACGAAAATAAGCAAAAAGACAGAAAAATCTGTGGATCTTTTGGTTAAAAAAAATGCTAAGAAAGAAAGAAAAGGCACCGACAAGGGACAGACACAGAAAACTGTGAGGTATTTGATAAAAAAAAAAACATCCATGCGGTTGGGTTAAAGTCAACACAGCAGCGTCTTTTCCACCATTTATTTAAAGATGACTCCACCCCATTATTTCAGCTACACACCCAACCACACAACTTCCCACAGTGTAAACCAACACAAGACCAGCTGCTCCCTCCACGCCCCAAAAAGTACACATGCACATGTGCCCCCCCACCAGCCTTCCCCACATCCAAGAGGCCAAGAGCAGCCAACATGGGCAGGTTCGGATCCACAACAAAACAATTCTAAATAATCTAATTTGGACCTTTGCTCTTTGATTCTAATACACACCCTAGAGGGGAAAGGTGGGGTGTTTCTAAATTCAAGATCTCAGCGGAGAGAATAAAGAGGGGGAAGAGAAAAGTGTGGGATAAGCAAAAGACTATAAAAAGACAAAAAAGAAGAAGACAGGCAAGAGAGAGTGGGATTGGAGGGTAAAACACAGAAAATTGAGACAGAGAGAGAAAGCAAAAAAATTCTCCTCTTTTCCTGTAATCAATCTCTCTTTGGAGGGTCAGCGACAGGGTCCTGGTCAAACGTGGTCAGAATAAAGAGAGCAGAGGGAGAAAACAAGTGGGCGAGGAGGAACTGGCAGAGGTCACTGTGTGTGTGTGTGTGTGTGTGTGTGTGTGTATTTGGTGATTAAAGACAGATGAAAAATGATCATTCCAATCCTTCCTGACACACATACAAATATCTTTTCTTCCTCAAACAAAGCAAACTCCATGTTCAGTCTATTCCGTTTTGGCTTCGGGTTGGTCTGAGCACTTTCACCGTCATCATAAACTGTCAGGCATTCTCAGGTCTCCCCTTACTGTGCCAGTCCTACCTAACCACAAGCCCAATTGTTCCCCCTCTTCTTTGAGGCAGTATGACGCAGACTCTTTGCTTATCATTTGCAATAAAAAAAAAGCTTCAAAATATAGTTTTCCTTTAATTAAGGCAGAGTTTTAGTACACCGGCTTCTTGTTTCTGACTATCTTGAAGAGAAGAAAATAAATAAAAACAAAATGTGACCTAATTTGATTTTAAAAGGTATTATTTGTGCAGGAATCTTTGACAGAAGCTCCGAAGAAAATTGCCTGATTTGCAGTAATGACATGGACTTTGATTTAACACAGAAACATCCGGAACAAATCGCAGCTCTCGGAGCTTGCATCAAAAGGCTTCAGAGAAATCAAATATCTGAGGTTCATCTTTATTTTTCTGATTTACCATCTGATAAATCTGGTGTGCATCTAAACTAGGTCAAGCCATCCGCAGGAACTTGTCATCATTATTAAAAAAGATCCTGGCAGAAGTTTCTTGCTGAGTGAACAAAGTGAAATTCACAAGCAATACAACTATATGAAAAAACTAATGTGTGATAGAAGCTGATGCTGCCTCAGATAGGAATCTGTCAGAGGTGAAAAGATGTCTGAGCAGGATTAACAAAATAAATCTGCAAATGCAGCAAACAGAACGAGTGCATGGGATGTTATTGTGTCTCAGGATGCTTTCAAGCATAAAAGTCTGAACTATTGTTGAGATTTTTGTTAAAACATTTAAATGTGATCTAGCTGAGATTTTATTTCCCCGTGAAATCATGAACATATACACTGGGTGTTACTCCCAGTGGCTTCAACTATATAATTAGGGGGGGGTGTAGTTATTTTTGAAATTCTTTGATTTTGTTTTAATCAGGAGTCTCTTTGCTCTTCATTCCCAGGAGTGTTCATGTTGTGGTTCCAAAGAGGCTTTATTCAGATGATCAAAACAATGTGAAGAAAATGTATTAATTAATTTGGGTTTAAAAATTGGCGTTTTGCTCCTGATCAGCTTGAAAGGACAAACTTCTCACCGAGGTGGGCAAATTATTCAAGTTCTAGTTCACGAACCTAAACCTTTTGGGCTCTCCCTCCTGCATATACCGGTCTGGGGGAATCATGTGGAGCTAAACTCAGAAAGAAACGTGCCAAAGAACACACACACGTAATCCAAGTGAGGGAAAAGCCACAATTCTTACACAGAAAATTAATCACACTTTCCAGGATAAAGCTCAAACTTATTCCTCCACTATCGTTTGACTGTAAATCACTAAATTAAACTGTAAGGCCATTGAGTACATCAAGTTTCAAAATGCCTCAACAGCTCCAAAAACAACTGGCCGCGCAGCATCTTTAACGGCTCCATCTAGTTGATGTTCCAGATACAGAATGATGTACATATTTCCGAAGTGGCTGCAATGAATTTTCTAAATGAGCTCAACAAATAGTCTCCATTATTAGGAAACCTCAGTTGGGACCCACCCACGCACACAAACGCTCCTCGTCACAATGGCAATGATACGACTTTGTGAAGTGAGGGCTGCTCCACGGTCACAGTCAGGGTCCATTACCCAGCGGTCAGCCCCATAAATCCTCCTCCGTTTATCCACGCGGTCAGATCCGCCTCCATTAATCCTCCCAGCACTTAAATAGTTCTCAGAGCTCAGCCCAGCCGTGTGAAGGAACCTGAGAGTCACTGGCGTTGACCTCTGACCTGTGCTGACCCTGGGCGGGTCAAGCAGGACCACAGAGAGCCCGGTATATTGATTAGAGACATGTGACTCTCTCAGGTCAGCCACCATTTGGATGACCATCAGCAAGATTAGCTCACTGGAATTCTCCATCAACACGGAAAAAACTTGAAAGAGAAAGAGAGGCTCGGTGTTGCACAATAAGAGCAGGCAGCAGCACCAGCGCAAACAAGTCCAAGTCTCCATGCCAAGTTTCCACATAAACCAAAACAGGAGAATCTGGAGCTCGTGACCCGAGGCCTGCTCTGCAGAGAAATGAGGTCTTCTCAAAACATTCGATTTCACAAAGCAGTTCCAGGTCATCCCAGCATGGAGGAGTAGAACAACCAATAACGATGTTGATAAGTGAAATGTGGGACATCTTCAAAAGCAAATGACTGCAATTTGTGGTAAATAATCAATGTCACAGTGTTGCTGAGTCTTATATGGAGGCTTCAGTGACATCTACAGACAAAACTTCAGATTATAAATAACCATCTCCTTTTCCAAACATTCCTTTTAAACCATTGTTTTTATAGGAGAGAATCCTGTAATCCTCCAGCACATCATCCACTTTCAATTAAAGCTTCCTCTTTAAGTTCTGAGAAGACTCGGAGGCTCCGCAATGAAATTCAAGTTTGCCAGTTTGACAGAACTGTGTGCACCCATGAGACAAATTATGAGAAATCTGGTTGTGTTTTTCTGCCTCTGACTTTCCATCTGCAGATCTGTGCTCAACTCAGCTGCTTATGCAACTCTGGAAACAGTGGTTTATGTTTTCCGGTTAGTGAAAATTGTACAATACTGCAGCATCAGTTCACTCCCAGAGCGGGTATTGCGTTTCTGATGCAGCTTTGTGCGTTCTGTGTGTGTGACTCAGTGTGCACACACACTAATCAGTTCGCATTGCTTTGTTTACACCAGAGTTTGTAAAACATGCATGACATGCATTTCTTCCAAGACAGTGTTTTCCTGGATCGTGCATTTCTATTTACGGGTGTGTGTGTGTGCGTGTGTGTTTTCATGCCACAGGCCGAGGTGGGCTTGTTTTTCTGCCAATCGATTGAGGGGCCCAGCTCGGGCAGCTCATGGGATGATGCGATAAGGACTCTCTTTCTAGAAGTGTGCTGGTGTGTGTGTGTGAGTGTTGCAGCAGATCAATGCAGGTCTAATCATCCCACTGGGGCGAGTGTGAAGTCCAATCACCCCATTCAAACAACTGGTCTAACCTGACACACAAACACTTTGATGCTTGGCTGATTACTGAGTTACTTCTTTTCCTTTCCACCACCTCCCAGAGCAATTACATGCACTCTGTGACCAAATTATTCTGAATAACACAATAACAGTAATAGTGTAATAAAGCATTCACTTGGTTTAAAGGGACCTACATTTAATCTAAATTCTAATTTACATTTTCTGATCAATGGCTGAAGGTCTGAGTAGAATTGAGTAGGAGCATGGTCACATAAAATCCCACAGCTGCTCCTCTCTCCAAAGGACTTTTAGCAAAGTTGGAAACTATGACAAAGAGGCCAGATAGGGAGAGCATCCCCCTTTTTCAACTTATATTTCTTTACTCTTTTGTAAATCTACCCTTCCAAATGAGGGTAAGGATCTAAAACTGTAAAGGAAACAAAAAGAAAACGATGAAGTATGTCAAACTACGAAAGTGGACTTCAAATGAGCAATCCCATGGCTGAATAAAAAAATTAAAAAAATATTTCTGGTCTAATTTTCATGTCTTTTGCACGTAAAGATAACTTTAATGGCAAAACTCTTAGCAAATGTAAACCTGCAGCCCTGTGAATGAAGGCCTGTCTGTATTTACTTTGTTTCTGAATCCAGGGTGGCGTGTTACTGCATCTGAGCCCGAAAAAAAATGGACTTGTTATCTAAAAAAGATGAACAAACAGGCACGCCACAGACTCGCCTCACTTCGTGGATGACAGGTTGGGGGGCATGAATGGTGATTTAACTGGATTGTTGTTTCTTTTGTCATCGTGTCTGAATGACAGAAGCTGCCTTTTCCGCATCAGTCTGAGACTATATGAGGGGCGTCACAGTGTCACATCATAACTAAGTTAGTCAAGGTTCAGCAGGGCTGGAGAGCAGGCTGGGGGGGGTGGAAGCAGGAAGAGGTCCCACTGGGTTAAAGATGGGGTGAAACAGGGATGTGTGAGTGGATGGTGGGGGGTTGGAATTAGTCCATTCATGCTTGGCTGGACCACGGGCATGCTAACAGGCTACAGTGCTAATCTAGTTAGAAGTGAAAGCCACACAGACACGGAAAGCGGAGTGGGGTGTTAAGTGGGGGGACAGAGGGTTTCCAGGGAGTTGTTGGGGTGGAGGTCTACAGCTGTGGGGATGGAGCTGGACGGCAGGTGGCTGAAGCTGAATAGCAGAGTAGGCAAGCAGTGACTGGATGGAGAGCAGGCAGATGAAGGGACATGGGGTGAAAGTGGGCACAGGGAGAGGGATGGTAAAGGGCAGCTGTATGTGTGTGTGTGGGGGGGGGGGCAGGGGGGGCGTCACACTGCTCCTCCACGGTCAACAGATGGAGAGAGGAGAATGAAAGGGGCCGAGGGGTGACTCAGTGATCAGACAGCTCCTTATTAAATCCCATCCAGCCTCATTTCATCTTTTATCTCACTCTTTATCTTTCATTTGGGCTTTTTCACTATTGAAATACTAATCAATTCAAGGCACATGAAAGAGAAGAGGAGAAAAATACTGCATTACATTACTTGCAGTAAATGCACCTTCAGCCAGAACAGACTGCAGTCCAGACAGAGCACATATTTCCCCATGGGCTCCCCGAGGCTTCTGACTCAACATCCAGCTCTGACACTCTCCTCTGCACAAGCTCTGTGACCCTGGAACTTATTTACTTCATTCTCCCAAGGATGGAAAGCTAAATGCACTGCACATTTCCCAACTTTTTATGTCAAGCACACTTCACACACACTCATCTGTCATACTTGCCACTCTAAAGTGATGAGTATGTACCTAATATATCTGACTGAGCAGAATAATGCAGTGTAGAATAGTCACTGAACTATGGAGCTATTACTTATTTTGTAGTTTTTCCCTTAAGAGCAGGACACAAAAAGAAAAAAAGAAAAATCAACCCACTCCTCCAAGTGTTCTCAACTTCCCTGATGTTACATACAGCAGACCTGAAGAGGATAGAAGCAACAGCTATATTTAAATAAGGTTAAAAAGAGAGAAAGCTAGAGTACAGCAAATATTTGGTTTGTTTTGAGATTTTCCTTACACCAGGTTTAATGATCAGTATTTCTCTCTGCTGTGTTAAAACTAGTCCAAACAAAGGATTTCTCATCAGCACGACAACTTTTAAACCACAAGAAATATTGTTAATCTGCAGCGGCTGACTTCTGAGACAGTTCTGTGGCTTTTGACTCATCCTGTATGACGAGTATACATTTACATCTCTTTAAATGGTCTTGATACATGTTTACAGTGCTAATGCAGGAATATGCACTACATAAGTGTTGGAGGGGCTTCAGAAGAGCAGATCGTTTTCATTTGGAGAAGCGTCTCAGTAGCGATTGGCAAATGCTTCATGTGCTGACTCTGTGACAACTTTGAATATTTCAGGTAAAACAGGGCAGTGTTTCCAAGAGCAGCTTTAAGCAGTAAAAATAAATCAACCAGAGAGGAAATGGCAAGAAAACGGAGATCAACAATTTGACACACTGTGTGCACAAAAGACTGGATGCGAGTTCAAAAGTGTTGGAGGATCTTTTCCATGTTGATAACAAAACTCCTCACAGCATCCTGCCAAGTAAAGAACTCGCTCCATAAAGTATACGACACAGAAAAAAAAAAAGCCCAGATGAGGTTCAGCCAAAATATATCTTAAAAGGACAGTGCAGTTCTTGAACAGCATTCTTTTGAAAGCTGAATCTAGTTCTAGCATCTGCCAGAAGATAGAAGTATGGATCGTCATCCAGTGCCAGTTTGGAAAGAAGGCTCAAGGTTTGCTTGGCTTCCACTGACAAATGATCACTACTGCACAAACAGCTGTAGACAGGCCCTGCAAAATGTCTGCCAAAGCAGGGAAATCTACTTTACATTATGTGCATAAATTAAAGAACAAAAAACCAGAACATACATCTGATCTTATGCATTTGTGGGTGTAGGCGAGAACCCGCCACAGAGCACATGTAAGCAACGGGCTGGCGTGGTAGAGTTGTCAAATGAAGGCAGCGTGATGAGCTTTGCATTATTTAGCAAGACATTTAGTATTATTTACAGCTTCAGAGGCTTTTCAAATACTTCAACCTTTAAATGTCTCCACCGAGAAAAAAAGAAGACACAGCAACATGTTATTCTCTCTTTTGTTTTTTTCATGTTGAACAAAGAGGGAAAGAGATTAACATTAAAAATGTGGAGGTCTGTCCTAGTGGTCATTGTTCCCAGTTACACCAACTTGTTCTCTTCAGACAGTATGTTCGCTCACATCTGTTCCATAAATGTCCTCTGACTCATACACCTACACAAACACAGCACTGATGCACCATTATTATCTCACATGTTCAAAGATAATGTGTTGTGGAATTCCTTTATGACCCCCCCCCCACAGCCCCATCTCATTTCCTTTGCAGAAGTGCTTGTGATTTGACGTACTGCCTTTTAGGATGGCCTCGTTGACTTCGATCTCTCCACTGGCCAGATCCTCGTACTCCATGTGGGGATAGTAGTGCATGGCTTCTGGACTTGGGGAGGGGCTGGAGAAGCCGTTGGACATGACATCTCTGGGACTGTCCATCTCCACACGCTGGTCCTCGTGCAGCACGGCCATAAGCTGGAAGAGAGGGACAAAGTCAAGACTACGCTCTGAAAGTTTGAGGCCTAAACACGAGGTCCGCATGATCTAAAACAAATATGTTGTGTTATTTGGGAAGACACGGTTGGGTCATATGGCGTCGCCTGTGACTGCAGTTGGCTTTTGTCATTGAACTCAAACGCCACCTGCTTGAACCTGCTTCCCTCTGCAAAGCGTGCAGATGTGACAGGGTGTGAGTGTGTGTGAGGAAAGCCCACAAAGCACACCTCTCAAACCTCGAACAGTGCACACCAGACCCAGCAGATGCCCCTTGAGGAACCCATTTTCCTTGAGAACAAAGGAGAAAATGTGAGCAGTGATCCTGCTGACGACCGGTTCAGGGGAATTAACGCACGTCGAGATGTGCGTGCATGAAATTAACAGTCAAATGAGATCTGACAAGAGAATGAGAAGCTGTCAAACACAATGACACGGCTGCCACAATGAGACGCTGGGAAGGGATGGGGCGGCCAAATGAACAGGGGATGGAGGGCAGGAGGATGACAAACAGTTGTAATTGAGACGGGGACACGGCGGCGGGCTGAGGGGAAGGGAAGCAGGAGTGTGTCGGTGTGTGTGGACTGCGGGCCACGCCACTGCGGCTACGAGGGTTGATAAATGGGCGCGTGGCGGCGTGACGTTCTCATTAGACGATGCCGGCGACGGAAATGACCACTTAATGAAAAGCAATAACCGCAGTGGAAGGAGGGATGGAAATAAAACAACAGACGAGTCCAGATCGTCAATTAACAATGACGAAACAAGTTAACTACACGAGAGCGTTTGTGTGAGAGTTAACAACAAGCACTGCGGGGGGATGTGCACCATCCATCACGGCCGTGACACAAACTCCCAGCTAAACTTTTCATGATTCAATATCCTCATGACACGTGGCCAATGTCAGGAAGGGGAGATCCATCAACTGTATTCATGTGGATATATGCATGAGCATCAGAGGATGCGCGAGAGAAAGGATGAGCAGCTGAAGGGCTGGCAGATGAAAAGAAGAGAGAAAAGAAAAGCCAGAACGCCAGCAAACCAATCTGATTGCGGCAGCTGATGGATGCTTCGCGCCCTCTTTCTCTCCTCTTTATCTGCTTTCCTCTTTCTCTCCTTATCTCTTTCCTTCCCGAGCCTCCGTCTCCTTCTCCAAACTCGCTGACAGCATCAATCAAAGAAGTAGTCTCGGAGCATAATGTGATGTGCGTGCACATGCCGAGCGCGCACAGAGACACAACAATGAGCTACCCTCAAAAACAATTTAGTTCTTCAGAACAACTTATTTTAAATGTGAGGAGGGGAGATGATGATTTGCTTTTCCGGAGTTCATTTTCTCCGGCTGGCGCAGACAGGGAGAGATGCTGATGAGGGCCGTCCTGCTGCTTCCACTCATCACTCAATCAAACAGAAAGTATTAACTAAATTAATCAGAGCCTCGACCCAATATTGAAATTTGGGGGAGCGGACCATTTGAGGTTTCATATTGGAGCCGTGTTGAAAGCCATCAGTGAGTCATAACGCACAGTTTACTCCCAGCAGCCAACAGCGGCTCTGGCAACAGGAGCTGGACCTCTGAGGTGGACGTGATGGCACCACACACACCACACACACACCACAGACACCACTCACAGCACACACACCACTTCCTTACGGTGGTGATGTCACTGCAAAGAGATTCACCAAGAAAAAAGAGAAGTGGTAAAATTGTTGCTCCTAGAGGCTTGCTATTGATGAAATAACCATCTATTCAGTAAGCAATTTAGTACATTTTATCATTATAGATATTTCTTTAGCTAAAACAGCTTCTTATAGTAAGAGTGAGGGGTGTCATTTTGAACAGAATTCCAAAGACCTCAGAGATATAAATTCATAACTCAGGCTCCACCCACTTGTCTAGATAAGGTCACTTCCGTCTTAAAACAGTGAAAACAGTCAAATGTTTCCAGTAAAGATATTAGAAAATATTCTGTTTTGATACATTTTAATGTCAAACTTTCTCTGGACACTTTTTGGGTTCCATTCACTGCAGTTTAGAGATAAAGCTCTATAAGCCAAGTAAGACAACAACAACAGAATTTGTTTGAGCTACGAAAAATTACTATTTGTATCCCTCCAGACATCGTTCAACTCCTCGGCCGGCCTATTCATGCAAAACAGATGACATTCATTGAGCAAAACCACTGTGGGTAAAGCTTCACTTTCAAAGCACACAGCGGCTTGAAACTCAGACCTTTTAAATACAGCTTGAACATGTCCTCTAATGTCCCCCCTGCATGAGGAAAAACACCTTGCTTGGTTCACCGTTTGTTTACTTAACACACATATTTCTTAGTCTTTCCTGACTGTGATTAATATTCAAGGAAACAAATTGCCTTATTTTCCCTGCTGCGTCCATGGGGGGGTTATTGATATGGACCTGGGGAAGCTGCATGTCTACCGCCGCAGAATAATGTGACCTCTTTGTCTCATTTCCATAAACACACTCACAAACAAACTGATATCGAATTGCAAATACAAAAAGCTAAATCCTTCCTTTATGCTGTCATGTTATGATCTTGCAGCCATGACACGGCGTGCATTTCCAATGGGAGCACGCTCGCTTCCAGGACCGAGTGTTGCACAGCCAAAGCCATTACCGTGACATACATGAAAGCCACGTTCAATCCCATGCGTGAAGCATGGGCAGCGATAAACATTCTGCCTGTGTATTCGGCTCCATATACAGTGCCTCAGGGTAAATAATTATGGGATTTTAAAATATATTTAGACCTCACTAACAAAGCCCATTAATTCTCAGATTTATGAAATACATGACCATGTCTTCGAGGGTTCCCGAGCACCTCTGATGTGTGAGTTTATTCTGTCTTTATTTTTTCTGTTGATAATGTAAAAGCTGTTTTTTCTCAGAGACGATCTAAATAACTTGGAAGATAACTGCATTTAAATACAACAAACCCACAGAGAAAAGGAAAACTGGGAGAGAAATGACTAGCTAGTATCCTGCGACCACACACACCCAATTAGGCTGTCATGGGACTTGTAAGAGGAGATTTTTCATCGAACTACCAAGTGAACTTTGACGCTCTGTGATCATATCTTCAGCAGTCGCAGGGATTTCTCTGTACTGATGTGCCTTTTGAAAATCAGAAATTATAGAAAACTACCCCACCAAATAAGTAGCTTTTCAGTGTTGTCAAAAAGGACTAAGGACATCTAGCTTTGTTGTAATGGCTAAATACCCACTCAAACACAGGCAGATGGGGAAGTTTTTGTAAAATACACTTGCAAAATATATCCTGAAGGCTTGTGTGTGTTTGAAATGGAATGCCATATTTAGAGAGCTTGCAAATCAAGTTTCCATCAAAATTACTCTAGAAAAAGCCATAGTCGTTTCTCTGTGTTAAATAAAAGGTCAGTTGTCTGGTTCGTCTCCCAAATGTTATAACTTGCGCGTTAGTCATGTTGTAATTTCACTGTCAAAAGGAAATAAATGCTTCCTCTGGTGATAAATTTGATGGTTGAAAGCATTTTGCAATTAAAAATCAATCATACAATCACAAATATCCAAAATAATCGGATCATCTCTGCATTATAGTCTTTACTCGTCTGTATGAGCACGGAAATGTCACATTCTACATTATTTATCCCGAGCTGGTACAGTCAGCAGACTAAACAGACTCATGCTTAAGTCACTGTGACTTATTTGTGTCTAGCTGTGAAAACGGCATTAAATACAAGGGCAGTTTGATTTTTAGTTACACAGGCAAAAAGCTAAATGGCCAGGTTTATTGTTATTATTATTATTCCTAGTCATTATTTAAATGTTCTATGCAAATTATTTCTACAACAAATTATTTCTCTTTCTCAGACTATTGCAGCTTCCAGGCTGCTGTCCCACAGTTACTGACTCTACCCATGACCCTCCCTGTGGGGGTGGCTAAAGCCAACAGGGTTTTACTAAAAGGGATCAATAAAACTGTAAATCATTAGGCTTACAATCCCCAACTCTTCATTTTTACAGGCAGCATAGATCGCAGCTGAATCTATTAACAGCCAGGATATGAAAGTGTCCAGCTGTAAAGAGGAGAGGAGGTTTACATGCTGTAACTCACAGATGGAACAGATGACTGTTTTTAATTATTGATTATTGTGCTCGCAAAGAATAAATTAGTCAAACAGCTAGTCCTGTTTGGAGCACACGGGAGGACGCATGCATGAAGTCTATGAGAAACAAGGGATGTGCACATATTATATAAAACCTTTTTTCTATTTTCATAAGATGCAGCTCAGAAAACACAACAGCTTTAGATGAAATGTGGGCACAATCTGACACACGCACACACACACACACACACACACACACACACTCAGGAACTGAGGGGGAACAGTGCCACCTTGTTATTGACAAAGGCTACTGCATGTTGGTCCCACTCAAGCCCCCAAACTTTACATCAGCATCACCGACCCACACACAGAACCTCACAAACAAACATACACACTTCTTTATTCCATCCACTGGTACTAATCAACCCATTTTTCTTCTTTTCTCTCATCGCTGTCTAACAGTGCCGTGTGGTTCTGCCTATGCGTGTGTGTGTGTGTGTGTGTGTGTGTGTGTGTGTGTGTGTGTGTGTGTGTGTGTGTGTGGGGCACCAGTCTATTGAGATGCTTTGGTGCCGTTGTCATTTATCTTTCGACTGCCCTCCTCTCCTCCATTTTCCACCTCACACTATTCCTCATTCTTTCTTTGAACGAGAGATGCATAATTCAGAAGGGGAGCGCAGCATCCTGACAGTAGTACGGTAACCCAATCATCTCTCACGCACACACAGAGTTCTGACTCACACACAAGCATGCTCTCTTTACAAAACAACGGGTATGGGAAGACGATTTAGGCTTCAGCTTTTTTTTTTTTTTTTTAAAGAATTACGATATGAATCACAGAGAGAAACCTTTCCACTCCTCTGTGTCAAGACTAGACTGCAAAGAAGAATGAAAGCTGCACTTCCTGACCATCTGACAACCGGTGTATTTTGCGATCATAAAATAGCTGGCAGGATCCAAGCTGCCGTTCACAGTCGGCTGATAGCATTTCTGTTTCTGCGCTGCTCTGCCTCCTAACGGTGCATCTGGTCTCACGTTTGTTCCCCAAATTACAAGCAGCAGTGGTGTGAGAACATCTGAGAGCCGAGCAGCAGCAGTTTCCCCTCCGTGTCCAAGCTGGGTGCTGTTCAACAGACAGCAGCACGGGGAGTGCAGAGAATGAGATTGGCCACGCCTGCAGAGGGTGATGAATATTGACAGTGCAGATGCACGGAGGGGTGAGGTGTCTGACCCAGACGGTACGGAGATTTGGCTGTTGATATCTGTGACATTGAGTTTGAAATGGCAATGAATGAGAGACAAGGCATCGGCACTTGTTTGCACTTCTCCTAATGGACTCTCAGGTAATTGCAATTAGTGACAGCGTTAAGTGTGAAGAGCAGTGAAGTTGAAGTCCACGAGCCACAAAACGAAATCGCTGTGGGGGTGAACACCGAGATGTGCTGAAATCAGGTTACTGACAGAAGTTTGACAAAAACCTAAATGTGAGAAGGAGATGATCTGATCAAACCGACCTGGAAAACCAAGACTGAGTAAAAATGCTCAAGACGACACTAGAAAAGGAAGACTTAAACTAGAAAAACCTGAACAAGGAAATCAAAGCGTAAGGAGACGAGGCTGAAAACAAAATAAAACAAACCACAACTCAGGACAGTACCGACTATTGGTGCCACACAAGCCAAAGTGAGCAGACCAGGCTGTGGTGGACGTCCACTGTGTCACCACTGACATCCAGCAGATCAAAGTTGAGAGGCCAGTAAAATTCCAGACGGTGTCAAAGGTACTTCCTCATTCCTACAACCCTTTTCAGAGGTAGAAACACCTTCCCTATTCCTGAGGTGGCGGTGACATTTAAAGGGCTCATCACTCGACCGTCTGCATTTGTGTTTTTCAGGTTTTCTTCTCCAATTGCACCAGACTGCACATTAATGGCCATATCCTCCATATGCCACAGGTGGAACTGCCCAGAAAGTAACTATATGTTAAAGAGTGCATATTGTACACTCTCAACCCGAACAACCATTCACATTTCCTGCAGACCGCAGGGGCCATCAGTGGAATGTTTGGCCTGTGTAATTTAAACAAGTAGAAAATTGGTTGTATTACCGGGGAGAACAGGGCTAATCCTGCTTCTACTCCAGTCTGAATCTATACAGCTCACGCACCAGATGTAGGGATTACCTCTCCGAAACCCACACACCTGGCTCTGGGCCTGCACAAACACACACTTTCCCACACAGACAAAGAGAAGAGGAAGAGAAATAACCACAAACACACTAAGGCAGCTTGAGACACACACAAACACACACACACACACACACACACACACACACACACACCATCTTTCACTAACAAACTGAAGCACACAAGCAAATTCCTAATCAAAATTGCCAGTCCGTGTTCAGGGACTGCTTAGGCATAATGAATCATATACAGAAGCATTGCCAGTAGAAACCCTGATGTTTCTTTCCATCTTCTCATTTGAAAAGCTGTCTGTCACTTTCACACTGAACATAATATCCTCTTTGATACTTCTGACAAGCTGATCTAAACAACACACCAAAATAAACCCCTCGCTCTGTCATGCAGCGGCCTAACATCTGCATTCATCCAAAATTAACGCACGATGTTGACCCACTTCCTGCACGAGTTCTGCAAACTGGTGAGCCAGGGAAACAGAACCCCCTGCCTGGTGTTCGAGAACAGTCGATTCAGCTTTGCTCCCAGGGTTCAGTTAACAGAGGTTTTCCACAGGGATTAGCAGGTTAAAAACGCTGGCTCTGGAACAGTGTAATTTACCGATAAGATTGTCAATCATATTGCAGGCCTGTAATAAAATCACTGGAGGGAAGAGTTCAGTCTAACAGTCCAAAGTAAACCAGCAGGCATATTGGATCAATTCACAATGTTTTTCTTTGAGATGCCTGTCAGAGTTTGTTGATTTCCAATACCAATCTCCATCAATATAGACCTCTGAAGGACATTAAACAGGTTTGGCATAAGGATGAAATATTCACCAATGGAAATCTATGCCAGTTCAGCCGTATTTTACTTTCCAGTGCACCAAAACACCAAAGAAATATCCATTTCAAATCACAAGTAGTTCAATTAAGTTTTATTCAGAAAAGGCACAACAAGAGTTTTCGGTAGGTTCACCAATCCTCTAATAGTGTTCTGGAATATGGACCGGATTTTATCTGAATATTCAGACCAAGAAGTGCCACAGTCCTGATGTTGAGCAGATTATGTAGTTTAGTGGCTCTAAGTTCATCTATTCCAAACACACCAGTTAAACAGATGGAAGGATCAGACTTAATGAGAAAGCCTCAGAGCAGGAATTGCAGCAGAACTACAGGTAGTTTCATGAACTTTACACTAAATCTGAGAAAAGAGATTCAGTCAACAGGTCGAAATCTAAAGGCCAAAAATATTTCCTCAAGGTCGCCAACTATGTCCAACGGAAACTCTGCAAAAAATTTAAAACATTTGAACAAAGAATGAAGCTAATTAGCATATTCATGGAGTTATTATGTAGCATTTGCCTATTCAGCATTTCCGCCTGCAGCTTCTCACTTCTCAGCTAAATCTGGCAGGAACTCTGCCAAGTTAGCAACACTGAATGATTATCAGTAAGACAAACTGCTAAGAAAAATTATGTATATTCACACAGTCATTAAAAACATCTCAGTTAAAAACAACGTTTGATAGCCTCTACACAGCTCTGTGCTTTGAGTCATGCCTTTAGTTTTTTGGTAAGAGTATTATGTTGTTTTCAGCATTAGATCTCACAGCTAGGGACCACAAAGCATCTTAGGTTTTAAAGCAAAAAAAAGAAAAATGGCAAAAACTGAATGATTAACAGCCTATTGTTCTGGCGAGCTTTCGATGGAACTGTGAATGTTTTCGTTTTTTCGCAGTTTCA
Source organism: Menidia menidia (assembly GCA_907169785.1). Taxonomy (NCBI): domain Eukaryota; kingdom Metazoa; phylum Chordata; class Actinopteri; order Atheriniformes; family Atherinopsidae; genus Menidia; species Menidia menidia. The sequence continues at coordinate 3,001,251 of CAJRST010015557.1, read as the reverse complement.
GTTTCTAAGCACTCACATCGGCCATGGTGATGGAACACGTGTGGGCCAAATGAAAGCAGACACCCCCCAATAAACTCCCATCCACAAGACACCAGCTGAGCTATTGCGGTGCCGGCTATGCACAGCGACAGGCCACATTATTATTTATGCACACTCATAAAGGGAGAGGGTAAACTCGTCATAAATCACACGAGCCTGAAAGGCTGTGGGAGAGATGGAGTGAGTAGGAGGTGACGGGAAGGAGGGGAGCAAGACAGCAAGGGATGTGGGTGACAAGGAACCTCCAGGCCTCGTATTTCTCAGGTCAGCAACACAAATATCAAACCAGCTCATTCATCACTCCGCCAGTGCAAACACATCAGTGCTGCTTGCAGAGATCTCGCTCCACATCTGTGGACAGGACACACAGACACACACACACACCCATATTCACACCTTTGTGAACAAACATATCCAACAACAAGAAGTCTATCCAAATATTGGGAGTCGTGACCTCTTTTCCCCACATATACACACACAAACACTGGAAGAAGAATAACATGTGTTTCAGATCTCCTCCCCAAAAGTCACAACCTGAGAGTAATAATCAGCTTTCTTTTCCCTGTGGCCATCGTACGGCCAGCTGCTCCCCCTCCCTACCCCCCCCTCCTCATCCTCCCTCTCTCCTTTCTTCCTCTTGGGGTCTGCCAGAGAAATGGAAGGAGTGATTAACTCGGAGCTGTGAGGCTGGCGCCCTCTCACCTGTGGCTCTATCCTCCACAGGCTGCTCCTTCCTCCTCCTCCTCTTTCCATCTGCCTTCCCTCCATATTAGACCTTTATGCAGCATGTCATCTCTTTCTTTCCTCCTGCCACTTTCCTCCTTGTGCAGACGGAGCTCTGAAGTGACGTTTAGGACACATAACCATAAATTATAAATAATGCGCCGGCGATCCACTGAGATCATGATTTAAAGCGGCTTATTTCTCATACCTGAGAGCTTTAAATTCCTATAAGTACAACTTCCCCCTGCATGGTTGACTGTATTTTACAGCTCGGATTAATTATTTTTAGAAAAATATTGCAGTTTCCAGCTGAGCTAGCTTGTATAGATATATGAACCATTTATTGCTGACATTTGGTCCTTGCTGTTGCCATGGTGAGCCAACATCACTCAGAGCCTGAAGGTGTTTAGGGGGGGAAAGGAAAAAAAGCGCATCACCTGCAGTTTTTCCTTTTACACCGTCAAACACATGTGTTCTCTCCAACAGGCCTTATTACATTATATTGACTTAACATTAAAGCCTAGAGGGGAAAAGGGAGATTTATGCTGCATTATTCTGAAGCCACAGCACACAGCAGATGACAGGCCCATCCATCCACACACAGAAGCTAGCAGACTGGAAAACACAACATGGTAATCCTCTAATCAGAACAAAAGCAAGCAAAAAAACAAACAAACTATGGATTTAGTATGAAATACAGCTGGAAGTCGGATGCAAACAAGAAAAAAGGACAGCACAGATGACAGAATGACCATTGATAAAAAATTAAATGGTTAATCCTTTGTTCCTCTCAGTTCTACGACAGACACTTCAAAACGGGATGTCATAAATGCCATGATGCACCAAAAACCAGCGGTGGGAACAAAGTCTCAAACTACAACTTCCTGCTTTGAGTGGATGAGTTTTCTTTTACTTTCCAGTGGACAGGTGTACTTAAGCTATCCGAGATGGCCTGAGGGTTTCCAGCAGGCTATGCTATCGAAGCTGTTCTACTCAAATCTGAGCCACCATGTTTGAGCACACTTCCTGAGAAAAGTTCATCATCACTCCCCAAATTTCTGCCTTCAGCCAAAATGGAAAACTCTGTCCCTATTTTGCTGTTATCTTTTAAAGGCACATAGAAAGATAAAATATGTCAAATGATTGTAATTTAACTTGGGGCTGCTGGACCAATGGTTTCAATCAGACTGATATTTCATTTAAAAATTAAATGCATGTGAAGGCTAAAACATAAAGAGAAGTCTCAGTGGAACAGCTCTTACAGGGATATTGGAGAGTGGGTGGAAGTTTGCCAAAGCAGTTATGCTCCTTTTGGTGTCCTGTGGGAGGTTCTGTTCTCGTGAGAGGCTTCGGACCTCTTGTTGTGCACCACTTTGTACCTGTACAACTGAAGTAGAAGCTGCATTCACAAAGAGTCCCTGCCTCCACATGAAAGAAGCCAGTGATTGGGGCATCTCTTCAGGGTGCCAGTCATACACGTCTGTGTTAAAGTGTGTTGGACAAGTCACAAGACGCCTTGAGGCAAACCAAGGACCTGCTGGAGAGACGCCATTTCCTAGTGTTTTCAGAGGAAATAGAAGAGATGGCTTGGAATTGAGAGAGGTCTGTTCATTTCAAAAGTTAGACTTCTCCTTCATCAACCCCCTTTAAGGACATGAAGTAGAAAGGAAGAATTGAAAGATTTAATAATGACATAAATGATCACATTATTTACACATTTTGTTGGCAAAATACTATGGCCATGTTTTTGACATCTTGTTATCTTTCTAGAAATGGAAAATGAAGTCGTCCCCGCTGGTCTTTAAAGTAATTTTGTTATTCTATGAATAGACTGAAAACTCCCTCTGAACGTAATCACTCCATATATAACCTAAATAATGATGTTTCCTTTCTATGAGTCCTTTTCCGTGTCAGATGTAGGTGCACTACTAATTTAGGAGGTCTATTCAGACACATTACTGTCCACAGAACTCATTCATTATACCAATCAGTTAGGCTATGAGGTTGAGAGGCTGGAAAATTGAATGATAACAACAGTGTGTGCGTTATTGCATCCAACACAATGGGCACAGATGTGGTTCAGCTCTGTAATTGTCACAGGAATCATTAAATATTTAACCTAAATGAGCTGGATTTGGAATTTTGAGGCATTTATCCTGCTGTGAAATTACACACTGCAACACACAAACACACTCCCGCACATGCACCCAGGAGTGTGACTTTCTGCTGATTTGAGTTATTAGCTGCTGGACTGAGCAGAGACTCGGTGAGCAGAGGGAAAAACACCCCCTCCCTCCCTCCTTCACCCACCCACACACACATAAATGCTTCTCTGGGGCAATGCCATGTCGGAGAACAGATGGCACAAGGCTGGTGAGGTCAGAGAGCAGATTTGCAGTAAACAATTTGATCTATAATAGATCATTAGCTGGATGTGATTATCTGCTCTGCCAAAATCACAGCTAACTGGAGGAGCTGAAACTGACAGCAAACATAAGCTCCAGCCCCACAACGAAAATCCCTGCAACCCAGGTTGAAGGTGCCCAATTTTCAGAGTCTCAGGTAAATGGCCGCCGCGCCGGACTGCACCCGTAATCTCAAGCAGATCCAGACCCAAAGTGCCTCTTTTACCTCATCTTATTGCATTTTGCTGACATGCATGCGCGGAGGCCAGCGGGAGGCCAGCCCTCCAGGTTCCTCCTGCCAGACCGCAGCAGGAGCAGGAAGGTCAGGTCACAGGCTGACCGTCTCGCTCCATTAGGGGCTAATGGGTGGTGTGATTGTGACACGGAGGGCAACACAGAATGTCAGTGTTTTACAGAGGGACAGGCACCACGGAGTAGGATCCGAGGGAGTGTAGGACTAAACGCGCTTCGGATGGGTCACATAAATGTATGCAGAGAAGATTGAAAATAGTCTTATTCTGCCTGAACCCCGCTCTTTTGCTTCACTGAACTAACAAATCACTTTGGAGAGGTTCCATTATTCAAAGTCAAAAGGTAGAGTAATGGATCAAGTAAAGAAATTAAAATTCCAAAGTGCAACTTTATGAGAAAAATCAACATGCGTGCAGTTAAATAAAAAGCAGGCGGGTTATTTCTCCTGAAGCCTTCACTGAGCTCTCTCAACCTAATTACAATCAAAACAGGTTTGGGGAAAGATTGTGTGAGAGTGTGTGGAGGGGGTATTGTTAATTGAATATAATCAGATGAAGAGCTGTTGAGGTGCACAGATGGAAGGGCTGCATCAAGGTCGAGACTCATAAGATATGATCAAATCAGCTCAAGTGACCAAGCCCCGTCGGGAAAACCGCTCCAGTGTGATCTGATCTGCAAGACACAGTCTGCCACAGATCCAATCTAACTTTAACATGTTGTTTACTGGGCGTGTGCAGCCTTACACTCTCCCCCACATAAGGTACAGTTGTTCATCTGGGGAAGATTTGGTATCAAGGATCAGATCCTTCCTCTCATGTCCAAACAAGTGAACTCAATCCGTTTTGTTTTTTTTGTGGAAAGTGGAAGCTCAATGACCAGCTAAAGGTGAGTTACAACTGAGTCAGTCTGCACATCGGGGCAGAACAAAACAAATATTTGTAACTGATATTCAAACGTGTGAGCGAGACGTTGTGCTATACTCCATCTTGAAATGTAGAGATGTATGAACCATGATTAGAGTGCCAAGCGAGTATAGATTCTGATTAGGCTGGCATTTGCTCGCATTTTTAAATCAGTGCACTTGAACCTCATGTTCCCGGTCATCACTGGCCATTCACACAGCGCGCAGAGCTACGGGACTATTCAGATGCCAGTCAAATACGGCGGAGAGTGGGGCGAAAAGAGGCGAGAGAGGGAGATGCTGCCGAACGTCAAAGGCTAATCAGCACATCGACGCCTCCTAATCACGTCCCATTCACTAAACTTTTCCTCCAGCAGGATCGCGCGCTTTAAATAGTGCATCATTGTCGTCTGTCGGGGGCTGACATGTGCCATGTAATTTATGACTTGAACTAAATCTCCTAAAATAAAAGTGAAAGTTAAAAAAAATCTCAAGAGCCATTTAACTTAGAGGGTTAGGATTGTGAACGGGCAGCTTGTGATCATTAGAACGGCTGGTTACACCTTTGGAGAGTGAAAAAACATTGAAGTTTGCCTTTAAAATAAAAGCAACTTTAATAACTTGGGTGAAATGTGTGTTGTTAAATAGCTGTCGTTGGTTGACACTGAACAAAGAGGAATAAATGGTAAAAGAACCAAGTTCCAAACTACATTAGAGCAGAAGCTGGGAGATCCACAGCAGATTCAGGACAGGAATTCACCAAACAAAAACAAATCAGCCATTTTTTTCCCCCACACATTGTTCCAGAGTTGAAAAATGTGTTTAAAATTGACCATCCTGAGCTTATTCAAAGTTTATAATGAGACATTATGCAGTAATGGTTTGTAGGACACATTTCTCTGATTATAAACTGTGGGTGAAAAAAAAGGAAACACACATTCTAATTTAAATGCAACACTCTTTGCTATTGCAATCAGAAGTTTAGCTTTTTATAATCATAATAAAACATCTCAACTCTTTAGAACCAGAATCCTTTACATTTCCAATAAAATAAACCACATGTTTAAAGATTTTCCTGTTCTGCATAGCAATGCTCTGTACAAAAACACTATTACTGGATGCATTTGCATTCAGTAACAGTGTTTCTTGTTTGTCTGAGGTTTGCTTCCCCATGCTGGATGATAACAAAAACAAGAGAATTACAAGAGGGAAAGAAGCAGATATGCAATCAATTAACCAGGAAATGTTAAAGATAGCAGGTCTGCTGATGAAAGAATAATCGAAAAAGACAACAAAGAAACAACTGACATCTGTTCTCCTAAACTTCCAAAACTTTCCTTCTTGTTTACTTTGCTTTATAAAAAAAACATGATATGAATTTATCTTTCCATACATCGTGTCATTATCAAGTAACATTTCATTTTATGTATAAATAAAGCCATTTTAAAGATCACAATGCTCCATTGTTCCATCCCAACAGGTAATTTTCTCTCATTGCACCCTTTTCTGTTCCCTAAAAGTCAGAAGAGACGGATGATGAAAAATGGTCTAGCAATCAAACAGTTGACATTTCAGAGAAAATCAGCTGGAATGAGCACCTTTACATTTACACTCCAGCAAACAGACAGGATCACTGGAGGCTCGTGGATGCCTTTCAGACTTAGTGATTAAAGGGCTAATTAAAGAAGGGTGGAGGAGGGGTTTTCTTTCCATTAAATTTTCCATGAAATTAGATTTTTTTTTTATGCATAAAATGGAGGGTTATCTTTTTTTGTTTTTCTGCTTGGGAAAAAAAGTCTGTGTTGATTAATGTGCATGTGTGTACACGGGACGAGGAATGACAGTCCACTTATGAGGAGATGTTATGCTCCCTGACTTTAATCTCTTTTCTGGAGGAAATCGTTGGAACAAGAGAGGAAGCTCATACATGTAGAACATTCAAATTTGAACTCCAGGACTGTGAAGTAGAAGACTGATGAGAGGTGGCTTTCTAATCAAGAAGGCTCTTTACAGGGTTTCATTTGTGTCAGATACACAGCACAATGTTCACCAGAAAACCTAATCCCTCAAACAGGAGCATGTGTCTTCTTACAGTACAACAGCCTTGAGTCGTCTTTCATTTCTTGACATTTTGCATCGCAAAAGCCAGAACAAGAGTTAGCCAGAACTTAGGCCCCAAACTCAAGGGATGGAACTGCGTTGTGTCACAAAAAAGGACACATAAGTGTGGCTGGAAAAAACCCCCCCAAAACTATACATTAATAGCAACTGCAAATTATTATTTTTCTATTAAAAAGAATAAATTAAACATAGTTTTAATACATAATCATTATAAGGGATGGGATACAAATCAAAGGAACTGAATTCATCTAAATTCTATTGGCCATTTTTGTGTTTGATGACAATACTCGTAATAGTCACCATGAAGTATCATCTGAAATTAATCTGATTGACAATGGCTTAATTTCTTTTCATAGAAAGCGTTGCACACAGCAGTAACTATCCTCATACACTCACACAAGTCTTGTAACTTTTCCTGAACTGTTTAAAAAAAAAAATCCATGTGCATATTTATAGTTTCCTGGTATGTAAGAAAGCAGAGTTTCAGTCTTAAGCACAGCAGAGTAGAAATTAGAAAGAGAGCTCCACATCTGAACCGTGTATTATTTACAGAAGACAGCACTGGAATCTTCAGTGGTGTCGACCCAAATAAGGCTGGTGGTGTGCAGTGGCACTGAAGCATTTCCCTGAAAGCTTTTGTGCATCATGGACACAAATGAGAGTAAAGGCTGGAACAAATGAAAGACTCAAAAGAATTCTGAATGTAAAGAGGGAGGACACATGAAGGTAAAGAAGGAGCTAAAAGGGAGGTAAAGGACAGGACGCAAGAGCCCAACACATTTGGGTAATGCTATACAACCAAAAAGTGTTGTGCAAAACTTTCAAGATTATCTTTAAAAAACAGCATTATCTCAGTGGGTGATTAACTGAAGATCTGGTGTTAAGAACCCAACTGTAAGGGCCAAAACATGAAACTAAAGCAAAAGCTTATCAAGTCCACACTTTAACCTGGACTCATTAATATCGCCCAAATGTTGTATTGTACGATATGAAAAAAAATGTTGGAAAAAAGTGATGGAAATATTTGCTTTTGATTGCACGTCAACCAGTCAAACTCTTTCTGGGTCACGCAAACACACACTACAGCCCCACAGTTAGCCATCAAACAGGAGGCCAGCGTGGCAGACTCCAGCGTGACCTGGAATGGTCACTTTATATGCCTTTTGTACATGTGTGGCCACACTAAAACCAACAACCCTTGGCCTTACCCACTCTGGTCAGATTGACATTAATATTCATGAGGAGGCTGGTGGTCTGTAATTCAAAACGCGGGGCGAACAAACAACGTGAGAGCATGTTGGTGTGTGTGCCAGCGCGCGGATGCAGGAGGGCAGAGCAGTAATCAAATCACAGCCGGCCCCTCATCTCCGCCCTCATCAACCACCAGCAGCGCTCCCTCCGTACACACCAACACGCCACGCGCCGCGCCCGCCTCTGCCTCCGCACAGACACCGGGGACAGCTGTTATTTGTGCGAGAACCAGCCTCCGAGTGCGTGCGCGTTGAATAATAGTCAGAGGCTGGCCCAGACAAAGAGGTCTGGTCTCACGGCTAAACTAACCACTAGGCGTACAAATAGCTCACCATTATCTCTCATTAGCATCCATGGCTAACAGAGGGCCCACGCTGTGCGCTGGAGGGCCCTCACAATAGCACCACTCCTTTATGATTGATGGTGGAACAGCACTGGCCACAATAACATTGCAGAAAAATATCGCTAAAGATATAATCTGCCGGCTGAGGCAAGGTAATAAAAACGTAGACAAACAAAAGGAAGCCGGACTAATCAAGGATGCCAGGCGCAGCTCATTAATCCATGAGGCGTCGACACCGTTTGGAAGCCTGGAGATAAGTCGAGCGACTGGCACGTGGTGAAGTTCATGCGCGCTCATCCCATTCTGCCCGCTATCATTTCATCAGCAGCTAAAACAAAAGGCTAAAATGAGGAGGGGGGGCGGGGGGCTCAGAGAATTGGATGAAAGGTGCAAGAGTGAAAATAAATAAATAAAAATCAGAAAATCAAAAGGACAGTTCCTGAATGGTGGAGGTTGGAGTGAAGCTTTTGCTCAGCAGAGCCTGTAATCACCAAAACAAAAGCGCCACGGCGAGAAAAGGAGCGCCGACGTCTCCTGAACGTGAGGCTGTGAGACGCTTTGATCAAATGCCAGGAGGAGGTTCAAGTTTGACACTTCATCATCACTCTGGAATGAGGCAAGCTCTGGCTGGAAAATGAGTCATTAAAAACCAGGAATCACCCTCTTACGCACAAATAAGGCGTAAATCCTACGACCATAAATCCGTCATCCCTGGAAATGTGGCCTCTGTTCTCTGTGACTGAAAATACACTTACCTCTCAATTGAAGAGTCACACTGATTTTAAACATCTATTATTCAGTTCTGTTCTTCTCAACAGAGTATTTTGTCAGTCTCCTGCAATCCTGCATGCATACAATGCCAGGTGGGAGCTCGCACAGCCTAAAACACAAGTTATTACTGTGGCACGGGATCTGCTGAATATTCCATTTCCATTTCATTTGGCCTTCCTGCTGACGAAGTGTTGGTAATTCATCATTCGTCTGCACCCAGGCTTATGAATATGGATTCTGGGCAGTTTATTAGCACATCTTAGGAATGCATTATGGCAAATTAGCAAGGGGAATGAAATGTACTTTTCCCCTAAAATTGGGCTGCTGTCTGTGCACATGCTGAAAAATGAGGTTTGGAAAACTCATCTGCACAAAACCTGCTCAGATTTGTAGTGAATCTAAATTTCTGTCCTATTTTAAAGGACCCAATGGTGTTGCAGCATAACAAAAATGACTGCAAAAAGAAGCATTTTTATTTCGAGCATGAAATATGCCATTTTGCTTTTAGCTGAGTTCAAGCCCTGAGCGACACTCACAAACTAACTGAGGTTTGAACGCACAAGACTCTTTCTTAATGGACAAGCTGTCATCCTGCCAGAATGGAGATGTTTGGAGCAAGTACAAATAAATCATCTGCAAAACAGGGGAGCGTGGCTCGGAATAAAAAGAATTCTCTGCAGTCATTTACTGTCCCTCACAACAGATAAGAACAATATATACAGCTCGATATTTTTCCAGAGGCTCATTTTGTTATGCCGAGCTGTCCGGCCATGAAAAACGGCTGTCAGTCAGATGTTTCCAGGGCTACGTGAGAACTGGATTAAAAATGAAACCCCTCTCTTCCTCACCTTGTCTCTGTCCTCCACCAGATCAGTCAGCAGGTCGTCCATGTCCAGGATCCCTCCCTCAGCGTACTCCAAGTGGTGAACC
>CAJRST010015557.1:2962033-2991505 GCA_907169785.1 Menidia menidia | reverse complement strand
TTTTTCACACTCTGATCCTCAGAAGAATGTGTCATTACGAAGCTGTATGAGCACGGTGTGGGCTTTAACTGCGATTTTTTAAAATCCCTTTAATGAACATGTCGATGAGGAGCTGTCTTCAAGTCCGATCCAATGATCCGCATAAAGAGAGAGAGATGAAAAGACTTTGCTCTTTGGTGCCGGGGGAGGACACTTAGAAATGGAGACAATTTAGTGGCTGCCTAAACTGTAATAGGTTTAATGAGCTTTGTTAGTCCTAAAAATAACAGAATAATAACTATAAATACAGAGTGTATCTCTTTTATCAATACAAAGCATAAAACAGGTGTCTATGGAAAACAAAATTAAAAAATCTAAGCCTGTGTTTTTTCCAAAACTGTAGATTATTAATGTTTTCTTTATCAAAGCATATAGGTTGTTGAACACTTGCATTTTTCAAGATTCAACAATTCTTCAATTAAGTTGCTGAAAAGTAAAACACACTAACATAAAGAAAGTGCTGGATGTCAATTAAAACATTGTATTTCCATTTAATGGAAGGAACCGCATTTGATATCTTATGTCACATTCCCCCACCCATCTGCCCCACAACAATATTGTGCCCTTGGGCTTATTTCCAAAACACAACTTCAGCAGTTTTATGAACACATCGACATGTGCAGAGGACGAAAAAGCAAAGACGGAAGCAAACCGAGCGAGAGAAACAGCAGATGGGAACAGTTGCATTCAAATTTGAAAATGCGGTGCACGAACCGACCCACAGTGGACAGGCCACGTCCCTTCTACACACAGAGGAGGGCAAAGTACTCTCAGCTTGTTTAGTGAGCCGTCAGTACAGGGTCTGTAATCTGAACGGAACCTGTACAGACACACCACGAGAAAGGGAGTGAGAGCTACATTACTGTCTGTTTCCTCTGAGAAACAACACACAAAATCTCCAAGCTGACCTGCCAGCCTAAAGGCCAAAGGTCAGTCAGCTTGTGTAGGGACTCACAACTTCAAATTTCCAAAATTACAAAGAATTACAAAGAGAAAATATTAGCTAGTTCGAGTAAAATGAAAAATATTTTCGTTTGATAAGCATATCTTTGAGTTTTTTAAGCGTCAGTAAGAAAAACAAGATGTTCTGGATGTCCTTTGGAGCTACTTAATGTCACGGCAAACTATAACAATTATTTAAAATAACTGATCAAAATCAAATGCTTGGTGCAGCTGGAGAGAAACGAGAAAATGATGTCTGCAATTTATTGCCACGTTCTTCTACTTCCCTCAATTAATGAAGCGGCTGCAGTAATTCTATACATTTTATTATAACATAAAGTGTACTTGCATATCTTACAAATCACAGTCTATAATAAGCAGCAATTTCCTCAATGCAGTCATTTACAGGCCTTGTTGGTTATCATAACCATTTTCTCAATAGTGGAGATGAAAGCAGATGACCAAAAGAAAAAACTGTGATTTCATTTCAATAAACTACCAATTAGGGAGTTGTAGAGGCTATTATTGCAATGCAGAGGGAAACTGAGCCAAAGCCAGTTCAGCCTGCACATAAACACACACTTTCAGTGGTTGGACCTTGGTTTTTGACACAGCTCCTGCTGACAGCAAAGAGGCCTGCAAGTGGTGAAATGTGCAGTTAATGTGGGTGCTAAGTGGATTCTGCTGGCAGGACAGCCAGCTCATCTGGTCAGATCTAGTCAGCCCTCACTGGCAGATACAAGGCTGGAGTGTCCGCAAGATGATCAGCCTCTAATAAGAGGTGGCTACATACTGCTGAGTCGGTGTCTAGCATCAGCTCCTAATTAACATGCTTTGTGAAAAGCAATCATACCCGGGTGTATTCCAATCACACAGTGAAATTTAGCCGGCTGCGGCTTGTGAAGCACAGCGTGTCACACTGAGAATCAACAGGGACCGCTGCGGAGCAGAGGGAGCATGGCTGGGGCTGTCAGCGGAGCAGAGACCAGACAGCTCAGGGGATCCCTGCATGAGAAGAGTCTCTCCATGTGTGTATTTGTTGCCATCAAGGTGTTTGCGTGCTCTTGTCCACTGAAGGGAAGCAATCTTTTGAGCCGTCCAGGCACCAAATCACTCTCTCCATCCATGCTTCCGTGGCTTCTTTTACCCCAAAACACAGCCTCTTGCCTTACCCCAAGGGAGGCTGTGTGGGCAGAGTGAAGGGGGGACCAGGCAGCTGATAAGACTGTTGCCTGTCACCAATGCTAATCCCCAATCACTCACAGGACAAAGCCTCCTGTCCACCACACAGCTCCCCGAATGTGGCCACACAGAAGACATCAATCGGTAAACTTCCACCTGCCCGCCGAGATACCAGAGTTTAAACAGAGCACTATTGTACAGGTAGACAGCCGAGGCTGCAGCCAGGAATGCTGGCCTCCTCAAAAGGGGCACACATGAGCACGCTATCATACGGGAACAGCATGCACATAATCTGCTGATTAATAAAAAGGTCAGCATGGCAGAATGATTAATGTTCAAGTGATTGCAAGATTGAGTAGCAGAAAACAAAGGGCTTGTATGTCTGAGTGTATGCAAACGTGTTTGGTAAGTTTCAGATGCATTTTTGGAGGGAAAAAAATCCAGAAAAACAGCCTCATGCTGAAGTGACCACCTCCATGTGGCATACATGACAACTCAACCTGAAATAAATGAAAAGGGTTTGGCTAACCTCCCACCAACAGTGGGCGGAGAAAGATTAGGGCATAAAAGATCATGACTCATCTAGTTCTCTCGAGAAAAATGAAAGCTCAAATAGCTCCATGTACTCAACCCAAAACCCCAACCTCATTACAGAAACAACATGCTGTCCCTGCAAACAGATACAGAAAAATGATCTGGACAGCCATTTAACTTTTTTCATCAATTAAAATGAGTAATTTAGAGTCTGAAATTGCAGCAATCTACCTTGTTATTCAGTTCAAGAAATGCTGAAAACTGTCAGGAAAATGTCCTTAAATTCCCTGCAGCTTTTAAAATATATATAGATAAATTAATTAATAAAAACATTTATTCCAGCTTTCCACAAGAACAAGAAGAGTTCATTATGTTGAAAAATACAAGGAAGGGAAGTGTGGGATATTTTGATTTTGACTAAATAAAAGATTAATAAAAATAAACAAAACACTTTTTTTTTTCAAATCTCTTTGCGATAAAAACAAAGTTTCCATGGTGATTTAAGCTAGTAGCTATCATTACCGCAAAGGTAGGTGTGTCACGTGACCACAGACGTCATCCAAAGGTGTAAAGCCGTGTGTCACAAAATGTGAAGAATGAGTGGAATGGACGTATCCTAAAATGATTTCTAAAGTGTGTTGTAAGTAGGAAGAAGAAGTACTTATTGAGGTTCTTTATAAAAGTGTTTACCTGCTCAAAAACCTTGCGGTATCTTCGCGTGGCTTGGTCGACTAAATCCCGAACCGTCCATCCAGCTTTACAGGGAACCACCACAGCGGTGTCCCGGAAAGTCACTGTCACCTTCATATTCGTCAAAACTTCAATTTCCACCTAGAAAGTTGACAAAGCAAAGAAAGTTTCTAAAGACTGTGTAGCCGCAGCTGCTGTGAGGCGGAGGCACCTGTCTACCGAAACTGGAGCAACAGGTGTCTCTGGTCGGGATGAAATCTTACGTTTCCGTCGTCAAAGTGTTAAATGGACGTATAAAAACCACAGATGGCATCTTACTCTCAACCGTTCCGATCCGAGAGCCGCATTTACCGCGACAGAAAGTGTGTTTCTGTCATGTTGAAGTGTAGCCTACGCTGTTCCACCCAAACAAAACAAAGTGAGACAGGAACCCGGAAGAAATCACTGCGACTGCGGGCGCTTCAGGAAAGGGAATTTATCACACCTCCCCTGATTATTACAGCAGCTCATCACCCATGTTAGATGACTCATTAATCAGTTAGAGTGGAATTTCTTTATAAACTCTTACCCAAATACACACTTTTTATTTAGGATCATCTCAGTCGTGCCATTTGGTGTAATGACAGATATGATCCAGCTGATGTGGATATGTCTGCATTGGTCAACAACTAGAAGGATCATAAGCATCTAAAGGTCTGTGGTGCACAGGGGGAGTGAAAGTACATTTTGTGGTTAATTTCCATGTCTCAAAATAAGAATATAACTAAATCTGAATGACTGAAACTGACTGGTCATGAGTCTTGAGTATTTCAACTGAACCACAGAGCAACAGGAAAATAAGTCAGGTGGGCCTCATCTTTTATTTGACATTTTTTTACCATTTTTATCTTAGGAGGACATGGCTGCTGGAGGTAACGTGGGAAGAAGTCAGTCCTGCTGGGGCGGTACGGTCTTTCACTGATGACGCTGGTCAGAAAGGTGATCATTTAGTGTTCTGTCCATTAAAGAAGTCTCACTGGGTGATGGAACATTTACAAAGACATATTTTGTTGTGTGTTAAGTAAAATTTTCTTCCTTGAGTTCACGCACAGACTAGGAAGTAAGCCGTCGACAGGCTTTGGAAGGGAATGTTTGCCCAACTCTCACCACTTTAATCCCCCCACAAGCTTTTAACAAATACTGATCACCTCATTATTATTTTCTGTCATTTTATGCCAGCAGGTGTGTTGTGAAATTGCCTTTCTGCATATTAACGGCCACTGCAACGCTCTTGCTCCTGATTTTCTCAAATTGTTTAGTTTTGCTCTCTGGGGTTTTCTCTCTTTCAAATCAGAGAGCCACCACGACGGATGGAGTCATAATTGGGACGAGCAATTATTTCCACTGCTGCAGGAGTTCACCTTACATTTGTGGAGCAGAACAATGAAAAGGTTTGATGGCCTCCCTTGCGTCTCGTGTCATCTCAAACAAGGTGAGTGGTGGCAAAGGAACAGGAGGTAAAAAGCAGAAAAAATGATAAAAGAGAAAGAAAGAGATGATTTCTAATTAGTAAATCCAACAATGCCTGTGTCCTTGTCCATGTTCCCTGAGCTCCGGGTTTTATGACGGAGCATAATTATAGCACAGGCCTGGTTTAGCCCTGTTTTCAGAGCCCCTGGGAGTGAGTGCGTGATGCTTGTGATGTGCTTCTTGTTGCTGACTCATCTGTCAGCAACTGTTCCACATGTTCCACTTCTAGCCACAGTCATGAATATGTGCATTTACACACTGTATTGTTCAAAGCTGAGCATGAGATACGGAGAATTCAGAGATAAAAAACTGTTTTTTATCTAACAAACTGTTCTTTAAACCCTTATTTATTAAAGAATGATACCCTGCTTCCCACGTAGACACACAAGGCCATATTCTAGAAGTCTTTGGTTACTTTTCCCAGTATATGTTCAAAATAGTGCACTTATCTTTTTGTTTGTACTGGAGGTTTTTTTTTGTTAATTACAGATTGAAAAATTGGAAGACCCAGAAATCACTCTCAAAGGTCCAGAGTTTGACCACGTGTCTGACTTAGGTCTGTGTTACTTTGCAAATTCATGAATTCTACCAAACAGAGTTTGCACATATTTAATTTGCATCGGAAGTAAAAAGAAATCCCTGCAGCAAACGCACATTAAAATTGAATGATCTTTTAAATGTGATGTGCTGTTACTTTTTATGTCTTGAAGCTAAAAATAGAAATCATTTTATTTTTTAATGTATTGTTGTTTTCCCCCATGATTCAGTAAAGTTCGGCTGAATCTTCATTATAAGAGTTAAACTGCCTGTGAACTCTGCCTGCTTGCCCTCGTTATTTGCTCTTTTCATAACTTTCTTAAATGGGCTTCTGATTTTGCATACTATGTAAAATCACACAATGCATACACATGCAGTGAGGTGAACATTTTTATTTAAGCCCTGTTTAATTCCAAAATGTTACCATATTCTTCATTTCCAAATTAGAAATAAAAGTACGACCTCTGACTGTACTGACTGTTGAAAATCTGACCCAGAATGCAGAAGCAGCGTGTGGGAACGTGCTGTGTGGTTGTCACTAAAGTGCCATTGTGCATTGTGAACAAACATTTCCACTTTGGTGTGCCAAACTTCTTATTTATAGGGGTGCTCACGCTCGCTGCTGATCCATTATTCAAGTGGATTTGATTGGCAGGTCTTGGCTGTGACTTATCCTCTTAATTCCTTCAGAGGCAGTAAGTGTGGACTTAGTTTTTCCACCCACCTCTTCCGTATTTTGCCTTAGATTGTGTAAAGTACACCATGTGCTGCTGCATATGTCCAAATTCAAGACATTTTAAGGTCTACTAATTTTATAAGTAATATAAAAATATTCTAATCATGTCCAGCTACATAAAACAGTCAGTCTTATGGCTGTGTAAACACACAGGCCTGTATGTCTCTCTTTGACTTGTTCACAGAGAATTTTTAATCAGTTAATGAAAATAAAGAAAAGAAAAACTAAATCAAACCAAGCATTTTTTTCCCCAAATACCTTTGAGCTGGATTTGTAGGAAACTTGTGTGAAATTAAAAGAGTTTCCAAATGCATTGTTGTAACAGAACACACAAGCATACAATATGACATTTGATTGTGAGTAAAACAGAGGCTTGTCAAACCAGAGTTCGACTGGTCGAACCGGTCTTACAACAGCGACATACCGCAGACTTTGCATAACTTCACTGCCATCAGTTACTGGCTCTGTGATGCCACTTCCCCTATAAATAGAGGGAGTGTTCAGCCTTCACCTGTGCAGGAGTTACACAACAGCTCAATCAAGACCTTTATACACTTTGTTGCTCATAAGATGATTTTAAAAATCTCAATTTTACAGTCATGTTTGAGCTGAAGTTCTGTCAGGAGTACATACTCTCAGTGGTCATAAGCTCCTTTTTTCATTTTTGATTCTTTTCTGTGTCTTCCTGTTTTGGAAGTGAGGCGTGCAAGTCAAAGTGTTGGGCATCAATAACAGCCCAGTGATGATTTTTGTTATTTTCTCCATCTCTTTGAGTACAATTTACAGGGTTGGGATGCCTGGGTCGATAGTCACGTTGATTTGCTTTCAGTCTTCAAACAGAGCCTCTTTTCTAAAGAGCGAAATTGACGTGTCCACGGCGGCAGTGCCACAACCCCTGTGTCTCAGCTCAGTGTGAGACGGAGGCCGGTCAATAGCTGAGACTTGCTTCACTTCCCACTGCGCTGCTTACAATTACGAATCCTGAATCGTTATCAGGGATTATTTCTAAAAAACCTGCTCTCATGTGTGAGGAGCAAGGCTGGGGAGATAGTGTTTGCAGTCACAAACCATGATTTTCACTCAGCATAAAGATTTTATTTTAGACAGCGGGAATATTCATGCTGCAAAATTGCATCTCTTTTGTGTGCGGCTGCTGAAAAAACTCCAATCAAACAGTTGAAGGCGCTCGTCTAGGAAATATGAGTGCCTTCAAAGTTGCTGAAATTGTCGTCCAGAATCATCACAGCTATTCAAAGAAAAATATCCATCATCAGCCACCATGATCGTTAGACACACAGTGATACACATTGTACTGCAGAGCTGAGCGAACACTGCTGGAGGTACACTTCCTTGTAGAGTTTTTAGAAAGATTGCAGGTAAAATACAAAGAGAATTGTGCCAACTGTGATCCCCTTCAGCCCTCTAAATCAGTGGGGTGAATATCCACACTGTATTCCCAACTCCGATGTTTATGGCACACACTGTAACTTAAGATGTGCACTGTACAAAAGTCATGAAAACGGTATTTATCATTGCTGTTATAGCTTGCAAAATGCAAACCCAAACAACCTCTGTTTATCCCAAAATTTGACAGAAAAATGTTAATCTTTTGTTTGCTCCTTCATTTCAGCCTTTGTTAAAAAAAACAGCACCAGGTCAATTATTTTTCGTGTCTTCATTTTGCGGTTTTAGTGTTACACAGTAAAAAAAAAAAGAGAGAGAATTTATTACATAGTCACAAAATAAAGGTTTGAGGAGAGGCAAAGAAAATCAGAAAAATAGAGTGTAGGAATTTGATCATAACAAAAGAAACGTACACTTTGTCGATTGTCTTTTAACCACAAATATTGTGTGTTTAAAAAAATGTAACTGATATCAAAATACCCGAAAGTTAGTTTTTTGTCTTTTGTTGCTCATGTTACATTTCCCCAAAAGTCAGATCAGTGCTGATCCCATAGATGTAAATCAGTTCAGATTTATTTTCCAATCAAACTTCTCAGCTTCTGTGTCTGCGTGTGTGACATTTGTGAGGAATGGGTTTGGTAAAAAACTGCGTTCTTGCCTGTTGCATCTTGTTATGCAAGCAGATGATTAAAGTGTTTGGTTAATTATTTCCTTTTTGAGATGCCTCACTGGAAGGGAGCCGGAGTGAGTTATTCCATCAGCAGCAGCGCAGATGATCGTGGAGCAGGTGTAAAAAGGGAGAACTTAGACCACAGGTGATCACAGTCAGGAATAGGATGTGAATTTGTTGATTACTCCAACCCATCTGCACATATTTTCACACCATTTTTGAAGCGGAAACGTGTTTTCTCACTCTTCTCAGCAGAGAAGTCACCAAGGAGAAGTCATTCCTTCTTTGACTGTTGCATACACCTAATTAGACTAATTAGATTCTCCTCAGCTGAAGCTTGAGTGTGACAAAACATGACTGTCACCCTCTGCACCATGCTCATTGATGGGTGAGAATGAGACTTTATATTCAGCATGCAGGTAGCACATCTCACACTCCCTCTCTCACACACACGTACGCACATATCCTAATGGATGAAATTAGCACTCTGGCACATAAACCCTGTTTTCCGCTCATTCTTTCCCGCGCTCGCTGGCTCTCTCTCTGTCTTCTCCTCATTTTCCTCCCAGTTGCCTCTGTCAGAGACAGTCGCTGGGTAATTAAAATCTAGACTGAGACAAAAGTTGCTTTAATTTAAGTTCATTATACCATGCCAGTCACAGGATTTGCAGCAGATCTTCTTTAGAAATGTGCTGCTTTGAAACCATGGCAACTACCACATAACCTAATTTTCTGCCTAATCACAGCAAGAAAGACTGCTGAATATTGATTTGGACGATTATAGGGCTACGTTTTTAACAAAAGCGAAATTGGCAGGTGGAATAGTCAGAAAAGGTGAAGTAAGGAGGGGGTCTTAAGTGCTCACAGGGGAAATGAAAGTAAAGGTAAAGGAGAAGGGGGCACTATTGTCAAGCTACATATCTGAACCATTCAGGGTTTTAAAATGGCACATTTCTCTTTGCATTTTACAAATGTGCCCGTCATGTTATTCTTTTCAATCTGACTTTCATCTTGTGCCTCATGAGCCTTCCTGCTTTGCTCAATCATCCTGCTAATTAGACCATAAAGCTCTTTTTATTTAGGGCACGTACAGGTTATCTTCAAAACACCTGTCATGTATTTCAGCCTTTATAATCCAGCTGTTATTAATCACTTATACTCTTAAGTTTTTCTCAAAATCTGGCCATTTATAGTTTTTGCCATGAAAATACCTCCCATTCGCGCAAAGTGCCAAGGGGCTTGGCTAGACCGTCTTCCTCCATCATTTGAAGCAAATCTTATGAATATGCAAACCTATCACATACATCCCTCCACCCACCAGGAGATAACACTGCCTGACCTGTCTCTGCTCTGCTATACAGTGGCCACTGGCCAGTACTTCTGCAGGAGTAATTCAGATTCAAACGGTTGCATTCTTAACAAGAGAAAGCTTAGTTATGCAAGGTCACATATTGTTATTGCTTTCAGCTGTATTAGTGTGGTGTAGATGTTTTGCCATTAACTGATGCTAGTTCCCAGCTATCTCGCTAGAGCCCTTTATTCAATCTGTTGATCATACTGAATGCAAAGTAGCTTCACCCTACAAGTAGTCACTGATCTTTTATGTGGAGCGTAAGAGCTGACTGACTGACTTTCTGAATTCTGAAACGTATTTCTTGTAACACATAAAAAGAAAGCATCTGAAGCTCAAGCTGAAAACATCAAAAGCAAAATCTTTAGCCTGTGAGGTTTCTCAACAACCAGGTGTCTCCGAGAAGTAGGGGTGCAGGAAAATCAAACGCAGTCACACTTTTGTCACACTGAAAGTAGAGCCAAACGGACATGGCAGCCACGCATGGAGCAGGAGTCCTGTTTTCCTGGAGAAATTTAGCCCCATGTGATGCTTCCTTTATGGCATATATAAATACAAGACATTTACTTCTTTGATTTTCTCAGAGTGACCCTAACGACTGGCCAGTGATTTCAGTTGCCCTCATCAGGCCTCCTGCCAGCGAACCCACTCCACACAAACAGCCTGGACTTTATTACAGGCTGCGAGGTCATCCAATTGGTTGCAACTCCATAGGTCAAAGGTCCAGAGGTCTGAAAGTTGAGAAAGGCTTTACTGTAATAACACCACCTCATTATGGGCTATCATTACCTCTCGAGCGGGGTCAGACTCTTGTTTAGGCTGACCTAGCTTCAAAGGGCACGGACGAGTTGTGTTGCTGCTCTGTGACCCTGGTCAAGTTGTGGGAATTCTGGGTCATGGTGATTATGACTTAGGAGAGCACAATGAGGTTAAGTCAGCAAATGAGGGGGTGAGGGTTAGAGGGTAACATGTAGAACTTCTGCATAACGTTGGCGCAAGAACAAAGGTTGACTGGCTCTGGCTCACAGGTGACGGAGGTGGCCATGATCACGCCCCCTCCATGCATGTTCCAGCGGTGATGAGAGGACTAATGAAAATCTATCATCCAAACACTCAATTAAGTTATGCAAATGTACTATTTGCAAATGCAAAACAGTGCAGCCTCATCATTTAACCCTGAATAACCTGTTTAAGAGCTTCAAGCTTACAGTTTGTTTGGTAAGATGGGCTCATCTGTGCTATTGAGTGTAGGATGAATAGGAGGTGGGTCAGTTGGAGCCAGTGTGGAAGGGGCGGGGCCAAAAGGAAAAGAGAGATCAAAATCGCCTTCCTGCCAATCAAAAAACCTAATTATCATTCCAAATCAGCACGCAGAGGACACAAAGAGTCCCTCTCATACAAAGGACTGGTGGTCTAGACCAGAACAATTACTACATAATTAGTTCATCAGACAATCCCAGATTGATCCAACTTTGATTTGCATGCATAACTGGGTCAGAGAACAGCTTGTGTGAGCATCGATAAGGTGCTCTCATCCCATCGACTGAAATTAAGGGTGATGGCAGCCGAAAATTGGTGGAAGTGTTCTAGAGGCGGGAAGTTTGACAATAGAAAAATGACACATAGGATAATGTTTCACTCTGATAGACCTGAGTTACACAGGTTATTGGAACTTTTACACTGATTTATACTTTGACAGACAACAGGATCAGAGTTGAGAAATTCATCTTGTGACCCTTTTGCCAACATCACAAAGAGTGATTAAACTTTTTTTTTCAACATAACTACCTCAAATTTGAATCTGTAGGTGAAGATTTTGGACGATGAGGCTGTCTCTCTCATCATAACAAAGAGGACTCACTCCAGCACATGATTGCGAGACAGAGGTTGTTATTCACTTGACCAGTCTGGACCTGATTCTGTATCTAGGTGCCGCTCAGTTTGGTGAAAGGAGTCCTGATCAATGACATGGAGAAAGAAAGTGGTCTGCACTTGTCACAGTAAAAGCGCCACGCTGGGTTTCTTTCAAAAAATCGAGACTCGATCACTTTCCAGGAGAGAAAAGGCGTCCTGCTTTCTGCAGGCTGTGAATAGGCTGTGATTGCCTGCAACACAAAAGGATGGGGGGCACAGGTAATGACTGTATGGTTTGACAGACACCACCCAGCAGCAGCTACACAGCTAGCTGCACTACCATTTGATTTGGGGAAGTTGTTGCCATGGAGATTGTAGGATTTGATTGGCCCCATGCTTTTTGGGCCGAGGTGATTTGCATGAAGCTTTTGCCTATTTTTTATTCTAAAAAGAAAGAAAAAAACATTAAATTCACGCCGGAACATAATGAGGGAGACTTTTATGGAGGGGAGGTGAAGCCCAGATAAACCTCCTGACTCTGTTCTTGTTTTTGATATGTTTGACTGCTTGATTTTATTTATGAGCTCTTTTTGGAGCGATGTCTTATGTCCTCGTACCAGGCAGGAAAACCAGTGCGTTGGTTTGGGAACACGTCGGGCACACTTGGGATCAAGCTGCATGACTCATCCTAAAAAGATACATATGCTGTGTCTCTCCAGCTTACCATGGCAGGGTATGAGCACTGTAGCTTGAAAATCTTCGCATTTCTGTCTGCACCTTTGACAGAACAATTCTGCACCTCCACTGATAAAAAAAATGTGTCACATGGACTCATTTAATTCTTTTTCTAAATCTGCCTCATCCTGTGCAGGGTTACATGGAGCCATCCCATTTCTCATTTAACAGCAAGCCAGACACATCCTTTTAAAGGCCAACATCCATTTAAAGACAAACAACCATGCATGTTCACCTTTACATGTGGTTTTTATTGCCCAGTGAACCTAAAATTAAGGTTTTAGGACTGTGGGAGGAAACTCGAGTGTACAGCATGGGGTTTCCGTGGGAAATATTGAATCCTGGTCCAGAGACTTTTCAGAAGAGATTTGAAAGTCTGTACATGTTTTTAGTTATAACGTAGATAAAAAATAACACTAAAGACATACAAAGGACAAATTCAAATTGACAATTAAAAAAGTGAAAAAGGGCAAATTAAAGTAACTTTGAGGACAACTAATGGGAGGAGCATTGAGGTCAACAAACTCATTTTGCTATAAATATATCCTCCAAATTAGGGTTAACATTTAGACTTCGAACATTAGAATTTGTGCCTCTCCAGTCACATCAGTGCCCTTTAGCAGTCTGTCATGACTTCGTAATTTTAGAGCACGGCAAAGACACATTTAAAGCCATTTCTACAAAAGAAACTTTTTCTCTGAACGGACTTTGACACAAGCTCCTATTTGTGGGGTTGGTCTTTTAAAAAGTCCTTGGTTTTAGTTAACTGTTAACAGATTTAGTAAAAAATTGACACACATTGAAGGCCTGAGCACACGGCTAGTTTCAGGTCCTGAACAGAGCCTTTCAAAGCCAAGGGCTCACCTTACTTTGTTTTCTCAGCTATTCCTTTTTAATTCAGCCATATTCTGCCCTGTAGTTTCTTCTGTCACCTCTCTAAGTCCGAACAACATTTTCCCAAGCAGCAGGATAAAAAATATGGGTGGAGCAAGAACAGTCAAAGCATGGAAATAAACTCTTGCCCTAGTCTCGAGGCTCGCAGGTCGATCACTGGGTTAAGTCTGGGCTTACGGCTGCTTTATGTAGACTACATCAAGGTTTTGGATGAAAGGAAAAGCTATTTCTGCCCGGCTCTCCTTTGTAATTAGTGAGGGATCCATACGGAGTAGTTTCTCAACCAAGTCTACAATTCTACAGAGCCATAATTCACTTAATTACTCGGGGACGCCTCTTTGATTCAGTCAATATCAAAAGAAGCTTTTCAGAAGGAGAGTAGGGAATGATAGTAATTTTGAGACAGTTTGGTTCCCATTCGCTGCAAGAACAGTTTTTTTTTTAAAAGCAATAAAATGATTATAGTTGAAAGGTTGCCAAATATGTCTGTTGTGCTTTCTTCACTCACTGAAAGAGTGATTCAAAATCGAGGGGCCATGATGATCCCATCATTCCGTCTGCTAACTTCTCTGAGCTATTGTGGAGACTTGAAATGAGTGCAATTTTCTTTACATTTATTTGAATCCAAAGGTAATTTGGAAGTGAAGCTGTGATGGGAGATTTGTGCATTCTCACACTTCAAAAATAGTAATATCCGTACAGAAAAATACAACTATTTTTTAGAAAAAAGACAATGCACGCTTTGAAAGCATTCAGGCATTGAGGCCCAGTTCCTCTGCTAACAAAACCTTCGGGGAACTTGAGGGAACAGTGAGGCGTCTTTGGAGGATTCTTGTGGCAACAAAAGGCAGGGTGCCACTTACCTGTTGAAAACCCTGCGAGTCATTTTTTTCCTCCAACCACAGAGGGAAAATGGCAGGCCTAACCTGAAAGCCCCTCTCTGCAGGGCTGAGATTAGAGGACATTCCTCTCTGTTTCCACTCTTGTTGGGAGCGCATGAACGGTCACCGCGGCCCTGATGGAACACGCGGTCCCCGGTGTCTTTGAAGTGGCTGGATAAGCCGGCCTTGGACGCGAGCAAGTTCAAAAGGGCCCACGGAGGGATTTTAAGACAGAGGAAGAAATCCAGCTTTTCCTCAGATCATTTCCAGTCTCATTTCCCACCGTGTCAGCAAACAGGCTGAGACCGGAGGGAAAACGGTGGAAGGTTTGCAGGCGAGTGACTCAGACATATGGATTTCAGCTATCGAGGAGGGCAGCAGACAAAAGAGACAAATCTCACTATTTCTCCATTTTAAGATCCTTTTTGATTCAGAGAGAATGATAAGTAATTCTTTCTGACCTGTCCTGTCACAGTTAATCCATCTGTGTCTGAGACAGCATTTTGTCCAAATGCATCTGGTAGATGTTTAAGAGGTGATATCATGCTTTTGGGGTTTTTCTTTCTCACAAAGATCAGCGTATACACCAAAATGAATTTTTCCTACAAATACAGAAGACACTGCTCACGGAAAGTCTGGAGAAAAACTTTTTGGCCAGGCTTCTCTTTTCATTTTGGAGACAAACATGTGATGGCTCAGTCAAAGACCCAGATATATTTATTTAGTTCACTTTTTTTAATGGGAAGTGAGAACTAGTTAGACCAGTTTGTAGCTCCCCCACAAACAGCACAGAGCGCTCTCTGTTCAAAGAAGTAGGGAGGAATTCTTGTGATGAACCAAAGCCAACATCTACTGAGAACCGGCCAAAGAAAGAGTAAAAAACACATTTTCAGAGTGATTAAGTAGTAGTAGAACAAACAGATTCTGCATGTGCGGCATCTGAGCAGCAGATTGGCGAGCATTAAAACCTGCGAAACACACTACTTTGATGGAAAATTCCTTTTGCCTCCAGTGTCACCATGCACACATTGCATTGTAATTCAGTTTGATACATTAGGTATCTTTGGAAAATCCTCTATCTTGGACTGAATTCAAAATGAAGTTCGGTGGATTTGAGCTAAGCCTGGTTGTGCACCTCTTGCTTTGAATCTGTGTTGGTTAAGGTGCCACCAGGCCGGCATCTCTTTCCTGCACAAGCACAGTCGTAAGAAAAAAATCCCAGTAAGAGTTATTTTGGGAGGTTTAGGCACATGAATATTACTTGGCTAAAAGTCTGATTAATCTGTGATAAATAATAGGCTGACACTAAACTGTGTCAACAAAAACACAGACTATTATCCAAAGTTGTACTCCTCAAAGACCATAATTCACAATGATGACTGATAACTGTGACTAATAGATACGCATAAGCTGTATGTTTTGTCTTTTTTTGCTTTTGCCTGCTCTTTTAAAAGAAAAAATCTAGATAAAGCACAAAGACACAAACAGGGCTAAAACAGATTATGTATATATATATGTTTTTTGCTGAATATAATCTTGAGTTCCTTAAATTGAATGTACATCAAAGGTTTGGAATGCACTTGAAATTAAGATGATAAGTAAAAAGGATTCAATTATAACTCATAGTTTTAGCAATCAAATCAATTATGTAAAAACAGTTGAGGATTACTTCCGTTTTGTCTTAAATCACACGTAAAGAAACCAAGGCTCTGAATTCTAGTTTCAATTTATTGAGAGAGCAGAGTAAAAGAAATATATCAAGACAGTCAGAAGAAATGTTATATTGCTACATTTTCAGGAAAAAATCTATAAATCAGACAATTCAGTTCAGTTCTCTGGCTCAGAATGTGAGAGGATACGTTACTGGCAGCCAAAACAAAGGGGTAAAAAACTTGATTAAACCTGTGAATTTCCTTATAAGATTAATTTAAAAAAACGTCAAATCTGTGCTCAACTTGTAACTCAGGACCGAACAAGCTTACTTTCAATTCAATTACCGGAACTTCTTACATTTCTAAGATAATCAAAAGAATCAAAAAGGTATCAGCACCATGATATTATCCATTGAGTTGACACAGGTTGCAAAACATAACCACAGCTCTTTAGATAGAAAAAATACTAATTGAACAAGGATGTTTGGTGTAAAAGCAAAATCAGTTTTGTGGGGGACAGCCATATTTCCATGTTGAAACTTTATTCCAATATGAAAAGGTATCAATCATGAATAACAACAGATTTCATGATGCAAAACAGCAAGCTACTGTGGGCCTTTTGGTGCTTTTCTTTGTGCTTGTTTGTAATTATCTTTTGGGTTTTTCTCCAGCTTTTGTGAGTTATTGTTTCTGTCAAGTATTTTGTTTTAGGTCAGAAAACAGTAAGCTCTGATAGACAGAAATTTGCAGACCTCGCTGAGGCAAAAATCCAACCTGACTATGTTTTCATTATTGTTAAATTCTGGTTAATTCCAGATAAAAACAGGTCAGATTGTATGGTTCACAATATTAACTAAAAGTATTTTTCTTCTTACTTTTATCTGGTTTCCTGAATTTTCTCTGAAACAGCATGCACATGCACCTTGTGTGTACTTCTTTTTATAACCAACAACAGCTTTAATAATAATAATAAAATGGAAGCTATTGCTGCAAATGACGTTTAGCTCTGTAGAAAATGGTAAAGCTCTATATAAAAGGATTTGGGGGGATAAAATAGAGGGCAGGACTTCAGACTTATGACCACAACACTCAGCATGTGCTGAAAAACAAATTACGTCATAACATCTGATATGAGCATCCTTAAGCATATTGCACAGCCACTCACTAGTTGTATAACATACCTGTAATCTATAGGGTCTCAGCTAGGCTGAAATCTAACTCATCTTATACTTCGTGGCCATTTTACTCAGTTATGGAACTTCTGACCAAAAAAAGACAATTCCACTAGCTGCCTTCTTTTTCTTTGCCTCTTAGTCTTCTCCTCATCATTGTCACTGTGTGTTAGTGGTTCCTCATGTCTTCCTCATGTTTTTCCTGCCTTCACCTGTGCCTCGTTATTCATTTAGCTCTAAGTGTGTTTTCTCCTTTGAACGTTTTATTAGTCTCTCTTAAAAAGTTCCTTATACGATTCTTCCTGAATTGTAAATCGCCCCTTTTCGACCCTACTTTCAAAATGACTTTTTAGTTATTGCTCATCGGCTTTAATTAAGGCTTATTTAGTTTGCTTTGCCTGCCTCCTTTATTCTGCATTTGGGTCCACCAGTAGCAGAGGGTTTAGGAGAGTCTGTGTTAAATAAAAGGTTTAATCATGCAGATATTGTAACTTTGGTTTTGCTTTTCTGTTCAAAATGTAGGATATTCTCAACATTATTTCATCTCGCAACATGTAAATACTATAGGAATACCAGTTTCCATGCTTTTGACTCCATTAAAATGTTCCATACCTCACAGATTTTATCATGATAACAATGCATTTCCTTTCCCAAGACCCAATACAACTGTTACCTTAGTATTTACCTTATTAACTCTAAGCTGTAACTGATGGCACACACACATGACATCGTATCAGTGATGGACACATGCACACAGTAAATTCTGAATTTTGTCACTGAACTGTTATCTGTGTTGATCAGATGGAAAAACAGCCTTCGCAGCCAGTAAAAAGCCAGTTTCACCATCCCCGTATTTAATTTATTACTGCTGTGTGAGATTTCGATCAATACAATCTCCTTCAGGCTGGTTTTCAGGTATAAATGACATTTTAAAAATCTTAGGCTGTGTGTGAATCACTTTGGAAAGTCAGTCTTGTGCCATGGTTGAAAAAAATTGTCAAACATCAAATGTGTCTTTTAAAGAAATTCCTTATGAACCACATGAGTTTTAAAAGAATATATAGCTGACAACCCAGTAATGAAAGCATTGTACAAAAGTGAAATGCCTACAACAAGGGGAAGGGGAAGTAGTGAGCAGAATTTGGTTCCTGTTGCTGTTTTCACAGGTTATTCCACTGGTCATCAAGCTATAAATCCAAAGTGTCCTGGACTTGCTGCCCTACAGCAGGAAACCTGGTCCAGGAGAGGTTTCATCTCTCTGTGCTCACACTGCCCACCCGCTCCACTGGAGCTTGTGCCGTGTTTTTATGCATTTGATCCAGCGTGCCTCCTCTGCCTGGGCTTCTTTTCACTCACCTGTCAAATTGCCTATTGGAAAAAAAAAGATGGCGGAGCCTGATCCACAGACAAAAAAGAACCCACAGGTTGTCTGTCCACGTCTAAGTGACAGGTGCCCAATGCTGAGTGTGTGTGACGGCGGGAGTGTGTGTGTGTGAGTGTGTGTGTGAGTGTGTGTGTGTGTGAGTGTGTGTGTGTGTGTGTGTGTGTGTGTGGCTGGCCAGGCGACAGATCCTGCTAATCCTGCCTCTCCCAGAGGACAGGCAGTGTGACTGGGTAATTGGCCACTGAATGAGCAAGACCACTCTGGAGGCACTGCTTATTGAACCACTGTCACAGAGCAGGAAGGTGGAGACGTAACAAGGCAGGAGAGGAAAGGAGGAGAGGATGGAAAGACAAAGTGAGGACAAAATCAAAAGAAAGGGGAGAGGGTGGAAAGGCAAAGAGGAGCGATTCAGAAGGAAAAGAGGAAATAAAGAAAAGAGAGCGAGTCAGATAGAAGGAAATAAAGAGATAGGTTGGCAGAGGCAGAGAGAAAGAAAAAAGATAAATTGAAGCAACGCTGAAGAATTTCTGAGTGACCCTGAAGCCACCATGTCTTCTTCTCTCAGTTGAAATGTGACACTTTCATGATTACACTGGACCCTCTTTTTTGGGTGAGTTGGCTTAATCTTAAAAGGATGAACGGGTAAGGGGAGCCTAAGAGAGGAGGTGGGGGGTGTCATGGTAATGGAAGTGTAGGTTAATACTTCCCTCCTCCAGCTGGCCACCTAACAAATTGCCTTGTAAAAGCAGAAGCATTGGATAAATACAGAATGAAATAAAAAAGTATATCCCTCCAGCAAATTGGCTGTCATTGGATTATCCCCTATAAAGCAGGATTTGTGCGTGCACGGATAGACTTTGGGGTACGTGTGTGACCACGTCCTCACATCACATAGATGTGTGTGTGTGTGTGTGTGTGTGTGTGTGTGGGTGGAGAAAAAAGGGTCGGTAGTATCAGGCCAAGGCAGAAAGGATTGGATGAGCAATCATTGCTTCATCAGCTCCATTAAACACACCAGTGGCCTGTAAAT
The DNA here is from genome assembly GCA_907169785.1 of Menidia menidia. Taxonomy (NCBI): domain Eukaryota; kingdom Metazoa; phylum Chordata; class Actinopteri; order Atheriniformes; family Atherinopsidae; genus Menidia; species Menidia menidia. The sequence continues at coordinate 2,972,309 of CAJRST010015557.1, read as the reverse complement.
CAGGCTGTGGCAGCAGCACTCATCCAACACACACACAGCCACAACGCGTGTGCACGTGCTTCTGTAAAGCAAATGAAAGGAGATGTTAGCGTATAGGTGAACAGACAAATATCTCCATCTGTTTTTGTCTAAAAGTTTTCTTTGAAAAATAAGAAATATAGACATATTTGACTAAAAGCTTGACACAGATTGACCAAAAAGAGATTTCGGCCAATCAAGAATGCCTTTAAAGTGGATAAAATCTTCAGAAATAACTCATCGCTTTCAACTCACTGCAGGCCTGTTTACTCACAAGTGAAGTTATGTCTTATTCACTCTTTTTCACAGATATGTGTTTACTTTTCTCTTCTGTGCCCTCTTCCTGAAGACCTTTTCATCTGATTCTCGGTCCTGAAATCAACGGAGAACCTGTCAGGTACCAACCTTTCATTTATTTCTGTTTCACGATCAACCATTTAGGTATTTTTTTATATAATGTGTATAATGTTTCTGCTAATGAATTGCTGCGATGACAAAACAACAATGCAAACCTGGAGATGGCCATGTTATTGCCCTGACTTTGTTCATGGAATATAACATATTTTTTATTTTCAAGGTCTCATATGTCTCCCTTATACACTGACACAACACACGGTCCTGTTTGTAGAGCAAAAAACAGAGTATTAGGAGGGATTATGAAAGTTTTCCAAAACATTATAAGTCTGTTTACCTCTATGAAACACTAGATATGGTTTTTAATTCAAATGTTGAAAGATAAGAAACTCCTTATATTACATTTTTGGTCTTCCATGAAAAGATGTCGTCTTTCATCCATCATTAGAAATCAGAGCTCGCTTCATTGCCATGCTCGATTACTTCATCAGCTGTAAGTCTAGGTGCCCTGCAGATCCCAGCTCATGCTCACTGCTGGTTTAGGGACTGAATCAGCATCTTTAGTTTAATCTGGCATCCTATCAAAGTCAGGCCCTAGGAGAGGGTAGACCTGCCATGCCTCAAGTAAGATGAAACTGAGAAAGAAAAGGTCAGAGAAAACCTTGAAAGATAAGAGAATGATCAAAAGAGATATATGTTTGGGTGGTTGATGAGTGGGCATTGGAGGAACAGCGCGTCCAAGCCAAAAACAAACCAAAAAAATCAATAAGTGCCAGGGAGTCAACAGTGCGTGGGTAGTTAATGGCACGATTCATGCTCATTAGCACAGCATTTGACTCGAGTGTTTGACCTTATACACAACCATCCCACTCTCACAGCTGGTAGCCTGGGTGGTAGAACTTTTTGACTGATAACTAACCGTGTAGATATTGTTAAGTTGAGCAAAATCAACTGTAAAATTAAGCAGTTTTGGATACTTTCAGCCGCAGTTAAGCAAATCAAACTGGATAAGGGTTAAAAGAAAAGAGGAAAACAAACCCTATAGTCATAACATTACAGTTACTGAAGCTCACTCATTACACGGGTTTATTCAGTGTTGCTTCAGGGGGGAAATCCACTTTGATTTTCTGTAGCTCCTCTCCCACATTCCTCAGTAAAAAAAAAAAAAAAGAAAAAAAAAAACAATATTGTGCCAAACAGAAAAATGTCCCAGTCAGATTTCCATCTTTCCTTACAGTCATTTGAAATTGAATTAAAATGACTGATAACACCCAATCAATGGTAGTAATTTCAGCAAATGATGCAGCACCGTTTCAAACTGTACTCAAGTATTGATTCAGCTGCAGCCTGCAGTAAGACATTTGTCTTCCATTAAAAACAATGTCTTCTAATTGCTTTTAACTAGTTTTACTTTCATGAAATAAAAAAATATCCAGGGCTACTGGGTGCAACAAATTACATGTCATTAAAATAGGATTTATTAATGTATGCACTCATGATGAGTTCCTGAAGGTTTGAATAAAGAACACTAATGTATGCACTCATTTTGAATTCCCTGAGGTTCTGTCGATCACTGCAATTAGAAAGATCAGCTCTTACAGTTGGGCTGCAGTTTTTCTTAGTTCAAGCGCTGCATTTGCACCTCAGCAGGGGGGTGTTTGAAGGAAAAACACTTTCAGGTGTGCAGAATTAAAGATGGCTGGCGTAAATCCCATTAGAAAAGGTTCATATTGAAGTGCAAACAGCAATTTGTGTGACGCCAATTTTAAGCGAGGCTAAATTACGACCCCACTAGCATCAGTGACAGCACAAACCTCCATTATTTTGTATTTATTGCAACAAAATGGGATCCATATTCAATTGTTAAATATGAAAATGTGTTTTGTTTTCTTTTTTTTTCCCCATCGGGGAGGAATAAAGTATTTTCTATTAAATTCTCTTCTAAATTTATTGACAGATATGCAGAGTCCCTCTATCAGCCATTGATTTTAAGTCCAGTTCTTGGGTCATTTGGCAGAGCACAGCCTTTCCTCCCTGTTTCCCTTCCTTAAGAATGGCGTATTGACAGCCACCCTTCCATGGAGAGCGTGTCTGATGAGGCCTGGGCCAACAGGAGATGGATCAGCTCAAGGTCCAGGTCCATCTCAGGTAGGCTATTTGCTGGATTTTTCTTTTTTCTTCAAACATGACATTCAGATTCTTTTAGAACACGCTGCTTAGATTTATTTGGTATCAAAATACCCATTGATATTTTCATGGGAGCACAAAGGAAATGAGAATTAATTCAAGCACAAATGTATCTTGCAGAAAGTTGCTTGTTGCAAAAAAATGTTGAAGTTAATCCTCTGATTTAGACACCATTTTATGCTTGAGTTGTCCGTGAGTCAGCGTGGAGTGGCCTTAAAAAACAAAAATACTTTCTTTTTAAAATGATCAAGGACTAGACTTCAACTTGATGAAAAAGCAGCCAGTGACCAAATGAAAACTTTGAAAAACTAAACCGGGCAAAAAACTATGAAGTTGTAACAAATGTAATATTTGTTCCGCTCAATCATCCATGTGTGGATATAATTAGGAGCACAGAGCAGTGGTGAATACTGGCTCTCAGATCATCTCAATTTAAAAACAATTATGTGCTCAGATTAACTTCTAAATGTTTCTGCAGAAAGTAAAAGCAAATAGTTTGCTTTGAAGACAGATTTGCATCGGGGAGATCTCCAGTCAGTGTGCATGCCAAGTCACCGCAGCATAAAGCACACATGAGGGATAATGGCATAACAAGCCTTACAATATCAATATGAAGGTAAGATAGCACATTTTTTCCTTCTTTAATGAGCCCCATCCTGTTTAAAGGATGACATGGCCTTTAGATGGGGCGACCGGTGCAGAACGGAGGGCTATTGGCTTTTGTAAAAGAAAGGTAGTTTGTCCTGTCTCACTGCAACGGCACCGGAGCTGCAGCCCCGAATCGACTGAGCTGTCCAATATCATCAGCCTTACATCTGATCCACGCTTTAGCCTGGATTTTTGCTTTGATAAGGAAATCATAGATGCTGTGATGACCACCAGCGACGTTTCTGGCCAGAGCGAGGAAGCCGGTGAGTTTTTCTTTTGACAAGGTTAACAGATGATCAGTAAAGAAAAGGCTCTCTGCAGCCCTCCCGGAGCTCAGCGCCTTGCTTCCTCTCCCCTCAGTATCAATCAATACCTGTTAACAAAAGCTCTGCAGGGCTCCTCTCAACTCTCTGCACTTTTATTCATATTTCAGGATGTTATTAGAGCGCACAGCAAAATGTCAAGATCTTTACAAGGTAAATATCTCTCCGAATGTCACGGCAGAGTCGAGGGGGTGAAACTACTTTTCCTCTCTGCTCTGTTTTTCACTGTCAGAACTGCGAGCTGCCGACATTATAGGGCAAGAGTGATTTTTCTGCCAGCGGCTATTTCACAAAGTCGTTTGTTACTGCCATGTTTTCAATGATCATATTGGCGTGGGTGTTTGCATTTTAATGACCTGCTGGAAACGAGGAGCTGCTCTTTTTTTAAAGCTGAAGGAACCTTAAGATAAATACGGGGAATATCAGAGCCGCACCAGTTAACACCAGAGGAAAGGATACAGCTGTGTGAAATGTTGTTCATGGATGTTTTTGTGCATAGCCACAACTGCCTGAGGCCACGGCAGCAGAATTGGGCCAACAAAAAAAGACAAAGCAATAAGGCTGCATCTTTCCCATCTACACAGTGCCGCCACAAGCCTTGCATCCCTGTGGAGGGTAAATCAGGTGGATGACAATCGTGTCTGGAGGGCTATAGATCTGATCAAAGGACTTAGGTAAGCGCGGACGGGATGTGTTCAGGAAGAGTTCAGCGCAGCTTCCAAAGGCCAGGTTAGAGTTGTGCACGGTGCCATCAGCTGCACCGTGGACCTGCTGATCAGAGGAGAAGGGGAATGAGACTCAGCTGCAACAGCAGGCTCTGCACGGACACCCAGGGACGGCGTCTATTTTTGAGCTGCTTGTTTTTTCTCCCCTTACTGAACATCTGTGTGATGCCTCCCCGTGACAGCTTCTCCTGGCTGATCAGTGAAGCAGAAAGGCAGAGAAGAGAGGGGTTTTATTCTTGGTCAGCTTTTGGGATCACGGGCAAAGGACTCTCACAGGATTTTAGGCATGCCTCTGTGGTTTGGTGATGTATCATTGCCAAAATGAACAAGAATAATAATCAAAGACTCATTTGAGAGGAGGCAGAAAAGCACAAGAGTGGGCTGGTGCTTATCTAAAACTCTTTCCTTCCTCGCTTCATGGTTGGTGAGAACGAGAGTGACAGCAACTCCTGAATGACCTGACTTACTGTTGTCTTTGTAAGGAAAGATGTCTGCTTTCTGTATGACAATCCTTTGTCTTCGCCTCACATTTGCCTTCTGTTTTTCCTGCTGGAGCTTTGTGCTTTTTTTGGCCATCTGGATAATTAAGAGGTACATCTGACAAAGCTGCCTTTCTCTTATTATTTTCCACTCAGCTTGTTGACAGCACAGACAAGTTCTGTCTGTGAACCTGCAGAACAACCTCAGGCATTTATCACCATCACTTTTGCAGATTTTCTGTCTCACTCATAATCTCTGCTCGTATTATGGCTGCTCACATTTCCGCTGAAGCACCTGGTGAGTCAAAGAACCCAATTGTCAAAGATAATTGCAAGAACCTTTCAAGAAGTTGTCAAAATGAAATCTCCCATTTATTTTAACATTTTACATCAGATCACAAGCTGACCCCTCTCCACAGCCTTCATTTTTAAGGCTGATATGTAGAATAAACGGTGTCACTCTGGATGATGAGCCCTGAGCAGGGATAAAAAGGAGCCACAATTTGAGAGCCAGAGCCACTGTCAGTTTACCTTTCATCCAAAGGCTTTACTTACTTATTTGTTCCCTCCCAAGCTCCTGTAGGATCGAACAGGCGCTGCACAATGAACGTCTGGACCCACAGTGCCATCTATTGTTGAAAACACACTTAAAACGTGGCAGTGCAGGGTGCACAAACAAATGTGCTCTCACCAGTCTGCTATTGTGTTTTTCAAGCTTGTGATGGCCAGATTAGTTTAGTTTCTCCTTGAAACATTTATAGAGGAAAGTTTCACCGTTTCCATTATGAGAAAAAGAGGATTATAGCAGGATACAATAAAAACAAGAAAGCCCTCCTTGAATTTGTTCAGATTTGCTGGAAAATAGCAGAATGTAGTTATTCAGGCCAGAAAACTGGCTTTTATATCTGTGGGAAAATTGTCCGAAAGGTCACCTAAAGCGGGAATTAAACAAAAAAAAGGGGGGAGTAAAGCAGAACAAAACTATTAAATCTTTCATCATTTCTAACTCTTGTAACCTTGTTGTGCTCTCAGAACGGAGGTCTAGACATTGTGCACAAGCAACAGCCATCCATCATGACTGATTATACTTCTTCGATGTAATTGCGAACCCTTAAGGATCGCTCTTCCCTTCTTCATCCCTGCACACATAGACACATTCCCGTGCACACTCATAACACAACAAGCACACGAATACACACTTGCAGGGGAAAGAAAGGGGAGAGCATCACCGCTGGATCTGCAGACAGAGAGACAGGGAGCAGCAGCACCTCTATCCACATTTCACAGACAATCAAATTAGAGTTGGCGTTCGATACATCACTGACAAATTGTTTATTAAACAAAAGGCTTGGATTGCAGCATAGCTGAGGAAGATTCAGGGAAATAGGGCTGGGGGCTGCAAGAATTTTATTTGCTTGTGACTTCACGCTATCATTATATACCCATGTAGGGAAGGCAGCTTTTTTAAGGCTACTGTGGTTTCTCATAAGCACACCATTTATGTCCATTTTTACAACGGAAGCCTGGGTCACAGCAGCCATTGTAGACATTCTACTGTGGTGTAAACACTGGAATAAAACAATGTCAGTGAGGTCATGAGTAGAGCTGGCTCCCTACTCTATTAGCACTGTTGGTGTTCAATTCCCAGAGGGGCCACCCACGGTCTTGTGCCACTTTATTTAAAAGTAATCCCTCATATGTAATGTTAATGTGCTCATATTATTAGTTTTCCTGTCGTCTCATGTACTTAAAAGTAAAGAAGAGAGCATGCCATACTGCGGCATAATTCATACGTGTTATTTTACAGGAGGCGTTTTTAAACAAGAGCTCAGTTGAAAATGGAGGTCTGCTAGCAGGAGAATGTAGGGTGCACAGCATGCATGCATTTACTGTGCCATCTCTGACAAAGCATTACAGCAGAGCAGATGTCAGCAAGCATGCACATATGAAATAATAACTCTGGCAGGTATTTGTTGCACAGCTTCAGAACTGTGGGGAAGTGAGGCTGAGTTATAGCCACTTCTGTGCTGTGCAGTTACCCCCCCCTGCACACAGAATCATTAGTGCCTCGGACTGTCAGCATCTTCACAAATAAGGATCTCCACAAATCGATGCAAATCAAACTATTTTTATAATCACATTTTGCAACCATGATGAAGTAGAATCAGTTCTTCGAATAGAATAAGATTAGGACTGCCTCGCATGGCTTTCACATGACTTATGAATTATGGTTTTCCTGCATAAAAACTGTCGGACTGTTTCCAGCGTCTTCTTCCACACAATGGTGGAATTACGTAACAGTTCAAATTGCATCACAACTCCAAAGGTTACACGGCAATTGTTGACAATCTTTTCCCCCTTTTGGCAGTTTATGATGTTACCAAAAAGTTTTACGGTCATCAACCAGAGAAATGGTTTCCACTGTGTGGTTGGAAGAAGAAATTCAATTGGGAAAGTTTACAAAAGTTGCTGTATAACCTTTAAACTTGAAAAAGAGTTTTATAGTGATCTGAAGCAATCTGGAGCTACTTTCAATCCATACAATTCTCTGCACCCTGAACCATGTCTGGATGCACGGGTAAAAGGCCAAGAAATGTGCTTCTATTTAAACCAAACTTTCTTAGAGAAAGTGTCTTTGGAACAGTGAAAAGATCAATACATACAAAATATCAGCACTCACTGACGTATATCCCAGTTTAATAGTGGACAAGCGTCAATATGAACCCATGCTACGTTTTTCCTTCTTATTGAGCTGTGCTTTGTCATATGAACAGATCAAACCAAAGGAAAGGCCAATATGGGTCGCTGTGCATCAGTTTAAGAAGCAACAAGTGAAGCTCATCAGGAAAAGCCGACCTTCAGTCAAACATGTTGGAAGTTAAAATATGCTCTGGCGGTAATTAGCCAGAGCACATTTTGGAAAATCTGTGTTTATCCCAAGTGTGGTCGAAAGCTTTCATAGAGTTACAGCTTCTCCCCGTGCATGTGTAGGAGCTCTCTGGGAAATCTGCTTTCCTCTCACCACCTAAAAACATGCATGTTTGGTTAAGCAGTGAGAGTTAGCCTCATTTGTCCCTGTCATGAGCTGGTGCCCTATACTCTCAAATCCACAAACAGCTGGAATAGCCCCCCAGCTGCTGATTGCTACAGATCTACAACAGTGGTTCACATTCTTTAAATATTGTGAAGCTCGACCCAACGAGGTGATTTATTGGTAAAACAGTCACGATTGGTAGTGTTGCGGGAGCTGTCTAAAAGGTTCCCATTCATGTTTTGACACTTGTATTGCTGGTGACTGTGTCTGTGAGCAAATATGTTTAGCAAAGTCATGTCACTTGACACTTGACTCCCCCGTACAAATGAGAAAGAGCCATCAGTCTCATTTAAAAGACCCCCCAAAATAATAAATTGGCCGCTTCTCATGCAACTTGCAAGGGTGTGTTTCTGTTTGTGCTAAATCACAGTGTTGGTGGTCCAAAGAGTGTTTACTGTATGGGTGACAAGTGCAGCCAGGCACATGACAGAAATGTTAAAGAACAGGGCAGCCAAACAGTCCTCCAGCTGGAGATGAATGTTAAAACTGTCTTCCAGTGTTAAACTTTTCGCAGAGACGGGAATTATGCACTGTGGGGGACTGATGTGGGGGAAAAAACATGACTCCACTCCACAATCAACTCCCCACCCTCTGTTCCCTGCTGTGTGACTCTGGTTTGTTTGTTTGTTAGAGCTTAAGAAGAATCCTAAAATCGTAGAATTATCCAGGAGTATCTAAGATTTATCCATGATAAGAGCTGTGCAAATTTTGCTTTGTTCTTAACTTCAAATTGTCTCATAATCTTTTCCTTTTATGATCTCTTTAAATATAGGACCATCTTTTGCAAAAGTAGTAAACAAATTTGGCACCACAATTGATTGCAGCAGCAAATTTCATATGACAACAAGGGAGTAAATTGTATGAGCTATCTAAAGTTCCTCGTCTGGAATATTTATTGGATTATTTACTGTTCAACTGGCTGGAAGTGATGAGCCTGGATTCTTACTTTTTCTGGTTGAATCCCCGGCGCTTTTCCCCTAAGTATAAAACATTTAACCAAAGTTAACAAAGCTAAAGCTGCCAACAAGCCTCTAAATACCATCAGATTAGGTCTCCAGAAGTGTAAGAATCAGATCAGAAAAGAGGAAAAGGGAAGTTTTTCCCCCGAGAGAAACTTTGTAGTCTTTGGTGTGGATCCACAGTTGAGGCTTAAGGTCAACTCTTCTCTCTCCTGCTTGTGCATTGTTCCTCTGAACAGGGTGATGACATCTGTCAATCAGCCTGTGCCGAGGACCTTTTCTAGTGTGACAGGAGCCACTCAGAGGTTATTTCCAAAGACGATGATCCATTCATGTGAAATGTCATGGATGTTGTGATAAAAAAAGTGTGTGGGCAGGATGACGCTTTTTTTTTTTTTTTGTCTGATGTTTGATGTTGGAGTGCGTTTGTGTCACTGTGGTGTTTTTGCTAACTGATACATCAGCGGTAGAGCTGGGAGATCATTGTTTCATTTGTGTGCGGCAGCAATGGGCAGAGGTCAGTGAGGCTGTGTGTGGTCAGGAGCTGACACGGTGTGATGCATGTCTTTAATAACAGTCCATTAGCTCCCCGCACATGCTTCTTCTTGTGTATTCCTGTTTCTGGACATGCTGTTTTGTGTTTCTGTGTCAGTGCGTGTTCCTGGGTGTGTGGCAGCAGCGCATCCTTAGGCAGAGACGTGTTGGATGTGGCTGCTGATGGGCCGTGAATCAGAGCCCGGCGTGCTGTTATTTCATGTCGCTCCCACCGGGCCCAGCTGAGTACCAGTGGGGCTGCTCTCTGTTATCCCACACCCCGAGGTTCACTGACCCCAGCCGTATTTTTCTTCTTCCTCGCCTTTGTTTTCACTTTTTCTTCCCCACCCCCACATTCTGTAACTCTTGGCTCTTTATCACTTTCTCTACTCATTCTCTCACTTATTTTCATTTAATTCTAAATGTTGCCTTCTTGATGGATCTTTCGCCTTTAAAAGTAGTTCCATTAAAACTTTCGGAGGTCTTAAAACACACACCAGGACATGATAGAAAGCAACATTTTCCACACAAAGAGCTCCCCACCCCAGATAAATCTATTCAGCACCACACCAGTTCTGACAAAATGCATGGAAATCCACTGATCTTGGACGCTGCTCGCCCACCACAACAGCAGGCTATAACTAATCCATCTCCCACTACATGTTTTTAATGAGCCTCCATAACCATAATCCGTATGGTGCAGAGCTGCTCGGGCCCACTCGGGCTGTTTCCATGACTATGTGCTGTCAGCAAAATGTGACGAGGGACACGCATGTGATTTTTATGTGCGTGTGTGACTGTCACTGAGCATCTGCGTTGTCAGTGTGCCATCGTGGTTGACAATTTCGCATCTGTTAGAGGTGGGATATGGGTGTCTCTGAGTGCTTGTGTTTTTCATCTGAAAGGAGGCTCAGCATACTTACCTGCATCAAGCTGCCCCTGTCTAAAAATGCGT